>JANTOP010004339.1:0-34642 GCA_027564815.1 Symmerus nobilis
CTCACATTTTTGCCTCTCCTGAAAAAAGTGGTTGGTGAAGATAAGGGCCCTTTTCCCTGTCACGATCACATATATCGTAATTTTTTAAGATCTAGCTGCCGTATTTTAAAGAAAATAAAAAATAAATTATAATTGGTACAGCAAAGCATCAAATCATCAATGGCAATCAAATCCATCCAAATTAATATATTATTTAATAATGAAAAAAAAATATTTAGAGAATTATTTAAACATTTTTACATTTTTTTCTCAAATAATAATAGTATAGTTACATAATTATAGATGTACGCACGTGTGTACTAAAATTGGCTAAAATAATGCTAATCTTTCTAAGAAGACTTTATGTTGAACTAGACCTCATCTCTCACATCAAAATTCCTTATATAGTTATTAGTTATATAGTAGTTTGATTTCAAACGAGATTAGTTTTCGAGTATAATATATAAATAATAATTTATATAATAATAAATAAATTATTTTAATATTTTAACAATTTAAATTGTATTATCTCTTAAAAAATAATTAACAACAACCAAACAATTTTAACAATTGTTATTTTTACTTAAAACTAAACGATCCGAATCTAAACCGAGCTTCGATAAAGCATCATATATTGTTTTTCTGGTATCCACAACAAAGTCGCTTCGTTCACGTCCCATTAACCAGATTTGATCTAAATATAGATATAAAATAATTAAATAAATTCATAATTTATCGAGAAAAAAGTGTTTACCTGTATAGCCTAACGATCCGATACTAGAACACGACCATAAAATAGCAAATGTATTATAATCCGTATATAGGACTTGATATCGACCAGCTCCTGGTAAAAATCGAGCTATCACATCTGGTAAACGGGATTCAAACTATATTTAATTTTTTTTAATTGTTTGATAGTTAAAAAATTTTCTATTAAAATAGAAAACTATATGAACCGAGGAAATCTTACTGTAAAATCCATAATTGAGGATTTATCGGATTCCTGTGTAGCTCGACCGATATTCGAAGATGGGCTTCCAGTCCTTTATCAAAATTAATTAATTTAAATTGTTATTGTATAGGCATATTAAATTACCATTGATTGATTGATCGAACTGTTACTTCAATTTCATTGTCTGCTGATGGTAGAGAATTGATTGTGAAATTCGATTTTACATTACCAGATCGTTCGAATAGTAACGTTGTGCAACCGGAAGCAATCTCTGGTAGATAAAATGATCGTTCAATTTCGTACCATTTACCTAAAAACTGTTTGATAGGCAATTAGGAATATTTTATTTTTAGTTCTAGAGCAATTTTTAGTTTATATAATTTATTATAGGTAAATAATATAATTTGAGTTTAAATAATACAGCCGCGCGAATATAGCAATTGCCGACCCTGTCCTAAAAAGTATCTAATAGGCATCATTCGTTATTTCGTGTTTAGTAAATTAGGGTTTTTTTATTTTCGAATTATAAAATTATTATTTTCCAAGACCATTATTATTATTTACTATGAAAATTAACAATAGCTAAATTTTCACCAAAAAATTGTTGCTGCAACGTTTTTAGACTGTTAAATATCCAGTTAAAATCTATTTATTGTTGTTGAATGTATTACACGGTAATTAACGAATGATTATCAATATTATGCATATATTTATTTTTAAATTATAACAATAAATATTATTTACAAATCAATCTGTGTAGTTTGTACACAATAAAATTTTGAAATTTTGGTTTTCATGTGAATTAAATTCAAAAATGTATTACACGATTTTTTCACATTTCTAATAGTTAATAATAGAATTTCTAATTCATACAATTAGAATTAGTAATAAATTATTAAATATACTCCAAATCACACATAATGTTAAACAGTATCCAGCACAACATTAAATGCGATTTATAAGAAATTCAAAATACTATGTTTATATGAATAAAATATCAATAATGAATAATTCAAAAGTTTAATGCAAAACTTTAAAAGAAATGGTAATGAATTAATCAGTATAAATAAAATGTAAATATTTAACCATTTTTTTTTTGCCAAAATGAGTCAATAGTTAATTATTTTAAATGTGTCGGTTAAAACCAAAACAAGGTTAAATCCATTTTGATTCATTAACTCCGAAAATACATAATTTTACAATAAATTGATTTTTATCCCAGGTTTGCGTTTAACTAACAGAAATATTCGAATCATTTGGTAATCGATAGAGTATTATTTATTCGATTTTGCAACAGTTAACTGGATATTCATCTTGAGTTAATTGAACATTAAAAATCCACATAACTTGATGTATATTTAAAAAAATTTAATTATTTACAATTAATTAGTGGTATCATTTAACCTTAGAAAATACGAGTATAATACCTGTGACATATTAAATTTTGGCATCGATGGATAGTTTGGACAACGACCAAAACCGGACGATTGTACGTTGCATAATTGAATAGAAAGTCCAAGTAACAGTAAAGAGATTTCCTGATTTAATTTCATTTTATACGAAAAGTAATTTTTTAATTTTTTAACTTGTTTCTTTTTTTTAATTTTTCCCACATTCAAAATAGAATTTTCTGCACACCGATCAGGGAAAATGGATGTGTTTCCGGTATGTTATCTGTTTCATTCGCTTATTACACTAAATATGGCCTAATAGAAAAATAGATTATATAAATATATTTTTAATAGATTAATTTGAACTAAAAATTCACCTCTATAGTTTTGTATACCGCAAAATTAGATCTACATTAAAACAGGCACCGGTCAAGTTTAGTTTTTATAAAATTTTCCGTTTTTTAAATTATATTTAATTTTGCTATTAGTTGTATTTCATTAGCGTAAATTATTTAAATTTTACTTAAAAATTGAAATTAAAATTCAATCAAATGTTAATTAATCCAATTGAAAAAACTCGATTCAATGCAACCATTCACGGCAACCACATATATTAGACTGGACAGAAATGAAATGTTTATCGACGCCAAATAAAGTGGTATAAATATACGATTTAACTTATTATTTTTTGCATAAACGATTTTTAAGGTAACACCGTGTCCACCGACTTCCGGTACTATCAATTAAAAATATCCCACCCATATGACGGATCTTTTCAAATATAAACAAATTTATCAGTGCAGTAACAATGCCTAGAAATGATAAGACAGTTAAATGGTGGCTACCTCGTAAGTTTATATCTTAATTATTTTATTTACTTTACTTTTATTAAATATAATTAACTGATCATAATTATTCTTTCCAGCAATGTGTGGATTATTATGCACCTTTATAATATAAATCACTCATTTAAAAGTTCATTGCTGAAAAACAAGTTATAGTTAATCCACGCACAGTTACATTCACACAATTCTGAGCGAGGTATATTTAAATTTACTGTATTTAACTATGGAAAATCAGGCAGGGATGTCAGATAGGAAATCATCTACAAGGTGTGCTAATATGCAATAAGTAAATTAACAAGTATGAGAATGGATTTGTTTTGTCTCAGTGTTAGTCCTATATTTAGTTCATAAATATTTCAGTAGTTTTCACCCATATAGTAGCGTATTTATAATAAAGGAACTCATGAAAGAAATGAATTTTCTGACAGACCTAATCTGTATACATATGTTATACGTATTTCATTCAATTTAAATAAATTTGTCTTCGACTAAGTTTTATGAGTTAAATAAATTTTATTTTCTCATATATCCATTCGTATGGGAGATTATAGTATGACGTATCTAAGTGTAATTTATTTTTAAACATAATATACGGGACTAATAAAGGCTGAGTAACTTCCGTAGTAAATACGATTTTAACCGGCCCACAGTACTGTTTTTAATATAATACCATATTATCACAGTTATAAAAATCATCATATCAATAACTCTGTTTTTTTATATATATATATAATATACCACTCTAGAGTGCTAAATTCTTTTCTATACACATAATTACACTTGTCATCTGCTACTATTTAAGTAGCAAATAAAAGAAAATAGTTCAATATAGATAGACTAATTTTCCAGTGTACTGGTACACGCATGAAAACATTATAATGAAAAGCGGGAAATTATGTATAAAAAAAGTAGGGGCTTATTTTGAGAAAATCATACAGTTATCCTTCCTCCCATTCCCCTACCCTTCCAACAAATAATAAAATTTTCCAAACTGTTCATCGATACACCAAAATTGTGTCTTTCTTTATAATATGTTATTTGGTAACAGACGGGTGTGTTTTATAACGTGATGTGTGAAATCCCTCGCGTGTTTTGTTGAGGGCGTTGATAGTCTGTAAGAAAATCTGAATAGGAAAAACTTAATTTAATTAAAAGAAAGACGACATTTGAGATCAGTGCTGGTGGTGGATAAAGAAATATAAACTTTTCAATATTATTATTAAAATTTTCCCATAATTTAAATAAATTTAATTTAATTTTTACTTTTCTAAATCATTAAAAGTTTATTGACATCCCTTCACAATTTAATAGTGACTGTGGGACAGTTTTTTTTATATTCATTTGGTGAACTGAAGAAAAAATTTTCTCTAATACCGGATAATGGGAAAATTATTCAAATGAATTTTCCAAAAAATATACATATTACATTTTCTTGCTTTTAATTTAACTAAAATGTTTGCGTGCCATTACATTGTTTATTTGGTTTATGATTTATTTGGTTCAAACATAGATTTTGAAGAGAGAAAGAGAGAGGATAATGAGCGGATTATAAGATTTATAATTTTTTTTTAAGATTTAATTAGGACTCTTTATTTTCCTATTTTCAATTTGAATGGAACCTAGAACAAAGACGAACTTAAATAGGGCAATTCTAGAATCTACAAACAATGAAACAAATGTATTGTTGTTCAGGATAAATGGCAACAACAACAAAGGAATCATAAATATTTTATGTTCATTTGAACTAGATTTATAGCACAATGGAATATAGCAAATGGTGACCACTTATTTGTATAGATTCACCATTCCAACAGGTCAATAAGTTATCGAGTTGACCAAAATCCAAACCAAATATTATGAATTCATTCGCTTGGAAAAGACTTTGATCCTTTTAATAGATAACCTTAGAAATTACGTCTACATTTTGTGTAATGTCACTGTTTCTTAGCATAATAGTCAAATAATTTACTAAACTAAAATCGTCTGGTCACCATAAATAAACACCCAGTTCAATATTTTTTTCCTATTCCATTAACTATACAATTTGTGCTATTCTAGCTATAAATGAAGAGAGTGCTGGAGAAGTTTTAGATAAAAACCGTATCTATCTACATATGATACGAGGGTGTGTAGTATATCAAGTATATCCCCGTATCCCCGTATACATTCTCTATAGATATATGCATTACAAAAATAATCTTGCGTGGTTTGTGCAATTTTATATTCATAACTGTACCAAATTTGAGATAAATATTTTCTTTATATTCGCGTCTTTTCGTGAACTAGATAAGATTTTAAAGGCGAGGCGATACAAAGAAATTTATTTATTTGCGATAATAAAATTCGTGGACCAAAAGTTTGACATAGGAAATAGATAATCTTAGATCAATATTATTATTAATATAATTTAATTATTGTTAAGGAAATTGAAAATTCAATTAAGATAGTTAATTATTAATTGTTGAAAGTGAAACTAATCGCTGATTAAAATAAAATTTAGTCCAAGGAACAACAAATGGAAACAAATATGGTTAGCCCGATGCCTGAAGCACCACTTGCAATGATGGAAAAATCACCACCCAGAAGTCCTTCCATTCATGATATGCCACCACCGCCCGATGAAAAGTAAGATTTGCTTTAAAGATATTAAATATTAATATAGGTATTGTTTTTTTTAAACAGATTTATATAAGAGTTAAGTATATTAACAGAGAAACAAATGCAGGTATTTCCTGACAAGACCACGACGGCATTTACGATAAATTGATTAGTAATAGATTTTCTAGGCTTAAAATTATCATTATAATTCAGGACCATGATAGATAAAGAAAATTGAATTTCATGCAATTAATTATAGGCACAAAGAAAGGCCATACACTTAGACCTACGTACCTAGCTAGTATTGATTTCATTTTTTCTTATAAATAGATTCTTATTTCTAACCATATCAATTTTGAAATTACCTATTACAAACCTATCATACATCTAATTTGAGGAAAACATAATAATTTGTATTTCGTGTCAATTGAATAATAAAACCAACTATAATAATTCATAATATTTACTTGGTATTAAAAAATGAAGGGAAAAAAATCATCTTCAATTGTTCATTGCAATAAAACACAATAAAACTATTTTTTAATATTAAATTACATCAGAAACATATATGAATTAATAATGTGATGTACTGAACCGAGTGGTAAATACTCCTACTAGAGTATTTTACTATTTTACATAAATATAGTCAATTTAATATAATTTCAATTGAATACTACTTCCAAGTGCATATGGGCACATGGGCAGCTAAATGGTATATTAGGGTTCATTTCAATTTTCGAATTTTTTTGACGATGAGAAATATTTTCTACCGATGGCTTTAGAAAATCGGGGCGAATGATTATTCTGCATTTAAATAATTTCTGTACAAATTTAATTAATCAGAAATATAAACTAAATGTGCATTTATCTCGGCATCTATGGCATACAATAAATTTTCAATAATTTTATATCGCCAAACATCGGTTTCGTCTCTACGAGGTAGGCCCAATTTTATCCAATAACTCGTTCCTGTTACATTTATTTTCATCATCATTTTATAATTTTACTTTTAATTTCAACGATTATTCCGCATATTTACTTCTTCCTTCTTATTTTTCTATACTGCTTACTCATTACTTCGATTTCAATATTTTATAAATTAGCCTGCTGAAAGTGTTAGGCATCGGAGTACATAATTGTAAAAAAAAATAGAAGTATATAATACAAATATGTGGTTAATGACATTAAAATAATTATTTTTATGTAGTTACGTACTACCGGCTCGTTTTACCCTTAAATCCAATCAAATATTCTATTAAAAATATTTATTATTGTTTGAAATTGAAAAGGAGGAAATGGATTTTCCGGAATGGAATCGAATAGGATGGGTGGGAAAGCCTATAGATAGAGAGATTGATTATTTATATTTTATTACATAATTATTCCATTTGATAACGGCATCCCTAGGGTGGAAAGCTCTATTAAAAATTAATAATTAATTAACTATTAATTATGTAATTAATTCGTAATTGTAGTAGTGAAATTATGAAAGATGAATTATTCAGCAATTATTTTTTTATCTATTTGCGACAATGTCACGTAAATCTTATAAGTTAATTTAAGATAGAGATTAGATAGTGGATGTTCTAAATTTTCTTAGATATGATTATTACCCGTTTAAATATATTTTTAAGATCAAATAAAAATATGGCGAGATTATCCATATAAAATGTATATTATACAGTAGAGTTTAATCTCATACTATTGTATTCTGTGGTATCATCTATCAATTTCGATTTATTTGGAGTCTACAATCCCGTCATTTCCCATACAATTTACTACATTATTCTTAATCTCCCAACCAAATTAATAGTGATAAAATACGGGCATTATTGTGCAATAAATACCTAACTTTAATGTATATTTTTTCGGGTCTACTATTGTTTGCACGTTTTTTTATTGTTACAAGGAAATAGACGATAATAATTAAGTGTAATTATTACTTATTTCCTATATTTGTTGTTCTACCTTATTATTTTTTTTTTTCGATTAAACGCACAGAGACAGCCAATTATAAGATTATTACATATCTCTTCTATTCTTGTAGAAGCTCAAAAATTAAATTATAAATGATAAGCCGGATGTAATACATTTCCCTTGGCTGGTAATATACGATACGTTTTTATAATTATGAATTTTGATCCAATTATATGCTAAATTATAATTCACTATACGAGAAATAGAATAGTAAAAGCTTATTTTTAATTTAAATTTATAATTAATTATTTTTTTTAAAATATGGACATAAAAACAGAAATTTGCGACTTCTTCCACATTCAATTTGTGAAAATATTAATGCTTTCCATACAAATCTATTATGTATTTAATTTAAACAATTTTCTCAAACTATCACTATTGAAGAGAAAATCTTAAATTATATGCCTTCTAACATCGCTTTTAAATATTGATTTGATAGATGGAGTTATCTACATTATTTAATTTAAAAAAATTGGGAAAACGATCATTAATTGTCTCAATAAAATAATGAATAAATAAATAAATTAATTAAAAAAAATTTAATTAAAGATACCAAAACTTATCAATATCAAATTGTAGGGGAAGAGTAGACAAACGGGTAGAGAAACACTTAATGCAATTATATGCATTCATAAATAGACGAGACAAAAAGCATATTTGATTACATAGTGTATTCTGTAGCGGTTTGAATTAAAACGTTAATAATATAATTATAATTTTTTTGTAATTAAGGTGTAGTGTAGCCTTGCCACCAGATTACAATTTTCATTAATTGAATGATAATATTTTGAATTGATCACTGTAGGGCTAAAATTGCAATAATTCTTAAATTAAGTGGTTTATTAACTTTAAGAGGAACCATATGTGTCACACTATACAATTGGTATAATTTTATAATTTTATTTATTAAATACATTCGGTACAAATTGATTGTAAATACAGTGTACGAAATAAAGTATGCACTTAATTTTCATCCATTTTTTACAGTCAATATCAGAATATAAATATACTGCCACTATTGTGGTATATTTGTGGTATATATTTACCCCACATACTGTACGATGTACTAATAAAACTATACATACTATCGTATACATGTATTTTAATTATGTATAATAAACATATCTGTGAAAATTAAAAAATATTTTGCTGGCGGTTATGTGAAACATTTGTAGTAGAATTAGAGTTAGTTGTGTTCGGGATTTTTTTCAGTTGCAAGTTAACTTTTCTATTTTATCATTCATCAAATTGAAAATTTCGATTTTCTAACATTATGTGATTTGATTCGAAAATGAAAATTTATTAAATTTTAATTAATTTCTGCAAATTGACTGCACGAACTAACTACGTTATAAGAACAACAGTGAATTTGTGCAGTTTTTTACGTAATATAACCATAATTTGTTTAAATTAATAAATTAACTGGTTAAATTGATGAATAGAAAATAAACACAGTTATGACTAATCGCGATTCAATTACATTGTTAGTATATTTGATTATTTTCTTGTTAATTAAAATGATAAGATGAATCGAACTAGAGATATTATGAATTAAATTTCAAAATAATTTTAGACAAATTTTGATATTATTCTTACTGAGATAGTAATATTAGAAAAAGGAAATATGTATATTTGAATCCTCTTGTTATGTAGGGTAGCACTACACTATCCTTTAGTCCTAATCTTACGGCGAAGAATAAATAATTTGGAAGATTCCTTCAGTTAACCTTACGTTCGTCATATTTAAAAAAATAACTGTATTGTGCTATCTTCTAAAACAAATAAAATGAAATAAAACCATAAAATGTATTTTCTCTTCTCTAATTTTATACTATACTAAATCTCTAGATGAAGTCATTTTCTTATAATTATCTTGTTGATTATTATCGACTTTTTGTCTTGAAAGAAGAATTCATCTTATGAGAACTATAATCTATCAAAACCATGTATGAATTAGTTTTAATACAAATATCGCTAAATAAAATACAGAATGTTTTTGAGTAATCTCTACTATCTAAATACCGATTAATCGTAAATTTTTTTTTATTAAAAATTATTTCTTTCCATTCATTAATTCCATTCATTGGGCTTGTTTAGTTAGACAATTGCCGTTTTTTCTGTAGCAATACAAGCTCTCACTTTAATTAATACAACTTGCTGCAGGCAATTAAATTTAATTGACCCATAAAATTAGGTTGACAAGCTCATATTTTTTTTATAATCTTAAAAATCGGTATAATTTTTGAAACAAACCCGCGTAGACTTATCACTTTCAGAAAACGTTATAAATCATATCCCACTTACACAATTCCTTGAATGATTCTTAAAAACCCTTACGTTATGTTATTGGGAACCCAAATTTCAAATTAATTTTAGAAAATTTAAAATTCTGCCCGTATAGTTCGCAAATTAATATTAAATTTCATGATTTTTACAGGCGAGAGGATGGTGGTAATCGATGGGGATGTGGATCATGGTTCGAATATATAATAATCGTCATCCTATCATCAGTACTACTAATTGCATCAATTGTATCGACACTTGTTTGGGTAATCTACTATCGAGACGGATATGGCTGGACCGACGAGCCGGCAAAACAATTCAATTTTCATCCAACATTAATGGTTGGTGGATTTATAACGTTATCGGGATTTTGTAAGTGTATTTTTATTTTTATATTTCTATGTCATACTAAATTATTAATTTTATTAGCTACACTTTTATATCGATTATGCAGATGCTTAAAGCATACCTATGTTAAATTGGCGCATGCATTCTTTCATGTATGTGCTGTACCCTGTGTGGTCATTGCATTTTTAGCTGTTTTCGATTCGAAAAATTTTCCTAATCCGCCCATAGAACATTTTCGATCGTTACACTCGTGGCTCGGATTACTAACAATGGGATTGTTCGTGTTACAATTTGTCGTGGGATTTTTTTCGTAAGTTAAATTTTAGTTCAATCAAGTAGGTAGGTATATAATCCCAAAAAACCTAATATTTTATTTACTTATCAGATTTTTGATATGCCTGTGTTGTGAGAACGCTACAGCAAAATGTCGGGCAACAATGGTTCCAATTCATGCCAGTTTTGGTTTGGTGACATTTATGTTGGCATGTGCTACTTGTGTTACCGGTTTAACTAAAAAGGAAAATGGTAATGGAGATTTTAAAATACAACTGCTTCTTTCATATGAAACTTTCCTTATTTATTACTATATTTTTAGAGGGAATAATTGTAAATGCAATTGGAATAATTATCATATCATTGGGAATAATCATTTCCTTCGCGGTTCGGCGATCAAATGCACCGCAAACTGCTAGAGTTTGTGTAACCGAACGACTTTAAATTAAACCGGTAAATGGACTAACTAACGAATCAAAAGTCTTACCCCATTTTCTAAATCGATAACTGCATATTTTATATTATAACTTAAGTTTATCTTTAAATGTTATAGAATTAATTAAAGGTAAGTAAAATAATTTTAATAAATTTATATAAGATAAATGATGGGGAAAATGTATCGTTAAATGTGGTTTTTTTAAATTAATTGATTGATAGATTTTTTATACAATTGTTGTACTAGTTAATTGATTAAATATTTAATAAATTTAACATCACCTTAAATTTAACTTAATATCTAAGAAAAATATACAACAAAGTTTATAATACACAATTATCTAATAATAAAACATTAGATATTTGTAGATGTGAAATCTCAAAAACAATCAAAATTTTTTATTGATTAATTTATTATAATTGATTAGAACTTTATTTAGTTCAGTTATAATAATTCAGAAGATAATTTCAACTAAGCTCTAAATTATATACGGAGCGTATACTTTCTACATTAATTGGACATTACTAAATATATTTATATGTTTCAAGCTATTTCTGAAATTTTTATATTAATTTTCCGGGTAATTTAAATACAATATCTATCAGAATATTATTTTTATTTTTTGAAAGAAATACTTTCATCTCAAGTCATAGTCTTAATTCACAATGTAATAATGAAAAAATAGCAAAGCCAAATGGACATTTGCTATAATAGACCACTACACACGCACTTTCGAAAATGACATAGAAAAGGACTATGGACTAGGATTCTTATTGTGACTTGAGACATTTCATTGGTCTTTTGTGTTCATCGTTCAACCGTAGATACGACCTTTTAATATTATAAATTTAAAATATTCGAAATTTCTGTACCTATTATATAAACATACTTAAATATAGTAAAGTGTAATAAAATATAGTATAAATGGAATCAATAAATGTTCAATGCGTAGAATTTGTGTCCTTAGATATAATAAACATTTTTATTTTCTTTAAGTTACATCCAAAAAAAAATCCTCCTTTTGATCGTAGCTATTAAATTTCAAGGAAAGTAGACGGTTTACAAATTGTGTTAAACGTTGTTCCCATTTGTTGGATATAAAAATAACGGAATTAAATTACCGATTTATAATATAGACATTTTTCATATAAAATACCAAATAAGTTATTCGAAAAAATAATAAAACAAATAGATGACTCCCAGGTATTTATAGAATAATATAATCGCACGTATAGGTACAGAGTGTTCCATTTTGATATTCATTCCCGTAAGACCACCAGTAATCGCACTCAATAATTCAAAATGATACGAACAAGAACTCTATACATTTTTGAATATTGTAGTTCCGTAATGAAACCTTTTTATTAGTTCTTACAATCATTTAAAATGGAACACCTTGTTTAAAAATAATCGCACAATATTATAGTTTTTTACAATTTTTTGATACATCAATATTATATGAAACTTAAATTTCAAATATGAAATTATAACAGTAAATTAGTCATGAACTTAGATTAAAATAGAGTATTTATGAAAGTACCTAATTAATTTTTGTAAATAAAATAACCATACAATTTTATAAAATCGTGGAAAATATAATATATTTATAATAAATATTTATATACATATATATATGCATACCTACAACATTATAATACATATTAACTGTAAAATGAATTGTAATTTAAAAATAACATCGAATAAATATCAAGAAATTAATTTTTATTTGAAATTATTTCATCCGAAATTAGTTTTTAATTTATCTTGAGCAATACAGATTATAACTATTTTAATTCTGACAAGGATTAATCAGGCTCGGCAACTTTTTGTTAGTTGCGACTATACGATTAATTTACAAATTATACAGTCTCTAATATAGTCATTTGCCAACCATGATTTAAGTAATATTAACAATCGAGGTATATAATTAATAATTAAGCATCTTAAACTAAACAGTAATTATTGGACCATTTAACAATCTGGTTTACAATTAATTTAAAGATATTGTATCTTTTATTCCATAACTAGGTTAACATCATCCGCACCTTCGATATAATTGTGTTTATGAGCCTCAAATAAATTATTCAACTCCTTACAGTAACGTTGGTGTAGCTCATCGATATCATCATACGTTGGATTCTCATTTTTCTCGAATTCAATTGGAGCTCCAACTACAACGATTTTGAATTAAATAAACTAAATAAAGAAAAATGCGGGATCTGTACTTACCAACTGTCGTTAATTTCCGTCGTCTCGGTATCCAACCGTATGTATATTGAAACAATCCACGACCGATAAAAAATACCGGTGTCATCCCAGTTGTCCGTTTAACAAACTCTTGATACCGACGCATCAATGACCCGGGCGGATTAGCCGGTTGATCGAACAGATCAACTTCATTAAATGAAAATACCGGTACTATTGGTGTACCGGTGATTAGTGCAATTTTAACGAACCCTTTACGTTTTTTCAATACAATACGATAATTTTTTGGTCGAGCGTAGATTGCCTCATGGGCACCGCCCACAACAATCATTACGCCGTTTGATGTGTAACCGTCTTTATTTCGGGGATCGGCACTATCCGTTGATTGAGTTAATAAATTTATAATGCTATGTGCTGATACGGAACCCATACCCCAACCTAAAACAATTTCTCGGAACAACGGTATGTGGAAATGGAAATTAAGTGTCATCAATTTTGACCGGATACCCGGAAATAAGGTTTTCCATTTTGAATAGTTTGTGTTGAAGTTCACAAATGCTGCCGAACTAAATATAAATTTAAATCTTTTTATAAGAAAATATTTAAAACTTAGTATATATGAAATACCTTAATAGTCCATGTGGATATAAAGCAAATAGGTAATGTCGATCCGGTCGCAGCTCGGCCGTTTTCACTAAATCAACCGGAAAATAATTAGCAAAATGTTTCCATAGAGGCCAGTTTCGTAACCAATTTGAGCTACAAAATAAGTTGATATTTTTGTTTTTTCAGTAGACTATCTGTTACCAACAATTTATTATGTCACATACCCTTGACCTCGGCCACCAACATCGCCCACGCCTCGGTCTAAGTACAAAAATCCTAAATATATCACGCATAATGTTTGTATAAAAACGTTTCCTTCGAACTAATAAATAACGAATCATAGTCGTATAACCATAATATAATAATTATATTATAATAATTTATTATCATTCGAAAATAAATTAAATTGATCGATTTTAGATAATAAAATATGATAAAATACTACAAAACATATTTTATAATAAAAAATAAATTCCAAGCTGTTATCTGTAGACACAATGTGCCATAAAACCAGTTTGGGTCAGCAAAATTTTGGAAAATATTGATCAACTACTGGAAATTTGAATCAACTTACTAAAAGTAGCAGGAAAACAAATAACGTAATTAATTCACCAAATAGAATGCAGAACATTTGAAATCCAGCAGATAAGACCTCAAGTCTCCGGTGCATAGGTACATTTAATGGGGCCCATTCGATTTTAAAAGCCATTTTTTTCACTTTTTTTAAGTAATTTTATATAAAAAATTAACAGTAATATTTCTGGTTTCGAATTGAATACGGAAGAGGTAGGATGATGTTGTACAGACGGATTCTTAAAGCTAACTATTTTCAATGATAAATAATTGGTCGTATAACCTTATCATGCCAACAAAAATTAGGAAAAAAAACGGAATAATACTTTATCAATTTTGATATTATTAAATCCATAGTTGTCAAACGTCTTACAATTTAATTTAGAATTCGTCACATAAGAAGAAATATAATTTATGGATACCAATATTTCATAACACCTTAAATCGATTTAAAATCAAATTTCTTTTAATGATTTAAGTGTCTTAAAATAGTTGTTTTTTATTTAATTTTGATTTGACTCTAAATGCCTATATTATCTTATGTCGATTGGACTTCACTGGTGCACACTCTACACTTTCTATGTGCATCTCTTTCTATCTAATGTTAAATTTGAACACATTAGTGAAATGGGCCCACCAGTGAAATACAATCGAATTAGATAAATTTCACCTATATTTTTATAATCTATTATTATTATTTATTAATATCATACAAGATATTGTCTCTTTTTTATTTTAGCGTCTATAGTTTAGAGAAATATTTCTTAGTTTTGGGAGAAATGAAAAGATTATGTATTGGCAGTCGCGTGCGGTCGATACCGCCAGGTATCAAAATTTTGACCTATCTGAAATTGCTTTTTTCATTGTGGGTTTATTATATATATAACATCACTGATAATTTTGGCTATCAGTCATTATAATCAATGGTGTAAAATAGAGATAATTGGATCCCGAAAATCCCGTTAATATATTGATTATAGAATAAACTCGATTATCTGTTTTTTTTAATTGGATTGCGCTGAGATTGCCTTACCTATAATATAGAAAATTAATTACCTTGCATAAGTACGCTGAACATAAAAATAAATAATAATAAATTGATTATTGCAAAGGTTATCGACAAACGATTCTGCGAATCAGCGAGATTACATTAAAAACAATTTTTGGTGTTACACGAATTTGGTTCCTGATCACTTTAAAAACAATTTTGATGTTACTAGGTGTACCAGCGCTGAATGCACATAATATCTCGAATAGTAAGTTAGAAACCTCACGCTTAAAGATAAAAAAAAATAGATTAGAATTAAAGATAAAATTAATAACACTCAAATGTTTAATTTAGGCCTTCATCGGTTTTTCTCAACAGTTATTTATTATAGAAGATCTGGTGATTTTAGGTGTTTATAACGTCTTAAAATTCAGAAAACATAAAAAAAATATTCAAAATTTTAGTTTATTTTTAAGAGATTTGAAAATTTTCCTTCAGTATTATGTGATCCGAAATCGAGAAATTCGGATAAATTTCTTTAATTAAATTCTCCAAACCTATACTTTACCTCAAATATAGTTTACAAAGAAATAACGAAAACATGTTATTTAACCATATCATTCAGTTAATATTAGAACCATATTATTCAGTTAATATTCAAATCCAAAGTCTTCAAAAACAATCAATTTGACTTTAATTATTTATTTTAATATTTCTTCCGATTTAATAAAGTTACAATTATTTTACGACTAAACCCAATAAACCAGTATTGTTCAATTGGCTGTAAAAACATCGATCGTACCAGAAAATTTACCAAAGCAATGGTTTTACACCAAAGAATTATTCGTTTAAATTCAGCCGATGTTACGAGTAAAAAAAAATTATTAAATTTTGCAAATATTGTATTTTTATAATTTTTAAAACATTAAACGACAAAGACACGGAACAAATAAGTAGGATAATATTAATAGTATTCTAGAAATCTTTATCATAGTTCCATTATAGCCATTAATATTACTGATTGATTTATTATTTAGCTTGAATTTCTTGAATATTTAGAAAATTAAACGTTATGCAAATATTGAATTATACATATAAATACTAATAAAAATGTAATGTGTACGTAAAATTTATAATTAAAATTGAGTTTATTATGTTTTCCAATTATTTTGACGATTATTATTTGGATTTGAAGATTGTTGAGGTATCATCTCCAGCAAATACTGCCGTTGAATTTCGGCTAACCGTTGCAATTCATTTATGTTAAGACCTTTTCCAGCCGAAGCTGAAATAGAAAATATTTTTAAAATTGTTTCTCAAGGAAAATTATTTAAACAGCTACCTAATGCTTGATGAGCCATGGAAAGTTGATACGAGTAGAGAAGTGGATTAAACTGCATCATATGGGCTGGACTTGCAGGTGAATTACCACCGAGACCTTGTTGTAACCCTTCAAAAGTAATTTAATTTCTTAATTTTCTGGTAAATGACCGATAAAGAGAATAATACCTCGAAACACTTGTTGATGTAACGCTTGCAATATCGATGCATTTACATTCCCCAAACCATTTAAATTTCCCATATTTGCCAAGCTACCCAAATTTCCCAAATTTGCCATATTTCCCAAACCACTTAAACTAGCCATTGCATTCAATTGAGCAACAGCTGATGAATTGCTGGCAGACGATTGTTGTTCATGTCGTGAACGTTGACTGGTCGTTGGTACTGGTGGTGGCGGTGTTGCCTGGGGATTTGGTGGTGGCGGTGTTGGACGATGTTGTTGCGGTGTAGGCGTTTGACATTTTGGTGCTGGTGTCGGTGTCGGTGGTGCCGGTGGTAGGGTTGGAGTAGTGATAATCGGCTGGGAAACTGGTGGTGTTTGCGGTACAATTTCCACTGGTGATGGGCTACTCTGATTGGCAAGACGCTGCTCGATCTCTTGTTCCTAGATACAAATAAGATAAATTGAATTTTCAAAATCGAATCAATGATCATTTTTATTGACTTGTTGTAAAGCTTTGACGAAAGCTGTTTTTAAACGATTCGTATGTTCAGCTTTGAGGGCTTTCTTAACATTTGTGGTAACACATTGTTCACAGATAACTTTTGTGTCGCTGGTACCACCTTGTTTCTCCCACTTCCAAACAGGAGTAAAATCGATCTTACATTGAGCACAACGAAACGGTTGAATAACTTGAAGGGGAGACTTCTTCTCTTTCGTTATGCTGTCAACAACATGTTCTAATCCGAGTAAATAAACGAACTCCGTATTACTGGGATTCGGTATGAAATGCATTTCGGGCGGTGGTGGTTTTGGTGGCGGTATTTGAAGCAATGTTTTCTCCAACTGCTTACGCAAAGCTAATTTAGCGGCCGCTTGACGTTGGGCTGGTGTTTGACAATCATCACGAGACGTTTGCCGTTCCAGCTTTATAAAAAAAATAATTAATTCAATGTAAACGTAAACTAAACACTTTTACTTGTGGTTTTTGAATCTGTTCCGAATTACTGTGAACAGTATTATGAGATGAAACGAGCGACGGTGCAGGTGTAATTGATACAGAACTGCTAGAACTGGACCCGATCGATTTTGTATTATCAGTTATATTGAGCGGCTATATAAATTTAATAATGTTATTCCATTTTTCTTAGACATTTCGGAACAAATACAATAGACTTACATTTCGTTGTTTAACACCAGCTGGTGGAGCTGTTGTTGGGGTTATTGTAACTGATGGTGTAATCGTTAAGTTCGGCCCGACTCTCGTATGGCAAAATATGTTTCTGTTTAATGAAGCACCCGGTATTAATGTGGCTCCGCCCGGTAATGACGAACGAGATTGAGGCATTAGGGAATTCGGAGATCTGTTATTAGATGATGAAAGAGGAATTTGTCTGCACGAGAACAGACACTTTTCATTAATATTTATATTTTCATTCCCTGCAAATTGAACAAACCTTAGTACGGGTGGTTGTCGATTTTTAGAAATATTCGAAGGAATAATGGTGGGCGTAACGCTAATCGATCCCTTTGTTAATGATGCAGGCACCCCAGCCAATGGATTGTTGGCCAGACCAGCTGTTGCGACATTCGAATTAGGGGGGAGAACAACAATATTTTCTTTAGCAATTTGCTGTGAATGTTTTAATTTTTTTAGCAAAATCAATTTTGTTTCCTCATTTCGAAGTTCGTCACGCATCTGTCGCAGACCACGTTCACGTTCCCAAATTTCTGCAGCCGACAACTCCTTCAAAAAAAACTCTGATATAATAATGATATCGGGGCATTAATAGATGGGAGAAACTTACCGGAACCGGAATAGCTGGCGGCATTTCTTCATTATCTTCGGAATCTGATTCAAAATGACCGTTTGGGGGAAGCCCATTTAATTTGACTGGCAATAAAACAATGTCGGGAGCCTCAACATAGGATTTTGGTTCGGTTCGTGGTCGCAAAACTCTACGAGCTGCAAGGCCACTCAACAAACAATTAAATAAAGTAATTGGGTAGACAATCTTATCATAAATCATTACCATTATCGGGATTTATAGTTGACGATATAGAAATCTGAGGTGTTTGAAATGTGGGAATTATGGTAAGGGTCGAATTTTGTGTTAATGCTCGGAGATCTCGTACCGTAGATGGAGCTATCTCAACGACATCTCTATTCGTTCCGACACTCAAATCAACCACATCGTCGATGTCCATTGTCGTCGTTTAATTTTTCTAAAATTGAAATGTGGATATTGGATCTTTGATTTCAATTTCTAATTTACTTACCTTTACGAATTAATTAATGGCCCTAATAAATACCAATAGGCATTGAATTTAACTTGACACTTTACAGCAATCTAGTTGAAGGGAAAGGCCTGTTTACTTATGATAATTGATGACATGATTAATTAATTATTCATTTAGATTTTCTTGCCTCATCTTAATTTTTGAAAGCAAAAATTAATCTTATTACGTTAAGATAATTAAAAAAAAAGTTATTAATCATTTTAAAGTAGGAAAGAACTCGAGATTTCAACTAGCCAATAAGAAATAAAAAATTATCTAGTAACATTTTCTAAGGAAAATAATAAAACTGTATTTAAGCAGCAAGTATTTAAGTGGGTTCTCCTCGTTTATCTGTAGGAATGCAAATTAGCGATATCGTTTTTTACCTTTTACGAGTTCATTAGACGGCTTTTCAAATGTGAACCGGATCCCAACAATACCTCTTTAAATTAGGTAAAACTATATTATTTTTAAGGGAATAATAGTAATATCTTAATATTTATTTAGAATTCTTTCAAGAATAAAATAAAAATTATATTTTTTTCTCACAATAAAAATTTTCGATTCGATTTTCATAAATGTCAAAAAGACAGAGTAGAGTTCAATCTACAAATGAAAGATTGGGATACTGGAATGCACTGTTGCCAATTCGGACAAAACAAAATCGATTTAATTAAAAAAGTTTCCGATGTAAATTTAAAAAAAAAATCTAAATGTCGCTAACGGATAATTAATTTCAAATTTATTTTATTTTTACAAAAATTTCAAGTTTATATGAAAAATTCCGAGAAAAAGCGAAATAAAATTGGCCTATCTGACGAAACTTCTTTGCTTTAAGAATTTATGTAGGTTTTCAAATTATTTCCAAATTCGTAAACAATTTAATTAAAAACTTCGATTTCCATTTAAATATCCTTTTGTCTGTACGACGTTTCAGTAATACCATCTTCTGGGAACAATAAAACGTTATAAATCCTATTCATCCACTTTCATTTTGAATTTACCCACGGGGTATTTGCGATTTCCCACCCACACTACTTTAAAACAAAAGTCTATGATTATGATTACCAATAATAATTAATAATCTAATAATTTGAATCATTTACACAAGGAAAAGTATAATATACAAAAAGAACAGGTTTTCTGAATAATTTGATAATACCAATAATATTGATACTCAACACTTACAACTTAATTCAAAACTAATTTCCTCTATTGTGGTGATTGGTATTTTTTTATCGATTATAAATTTCAAAAGTTGCAGTTAGGTTAATAAGGCTATGTTGTTTCAAAATTATCGTAAGTGGGGCATTGGTTCAGAAACTTTTAAGCACATGGTACGAAAACGTTGTTTGAAATCAAATTCAAACATTTCTCTATATATTTGAAATTTTGAATAATATAATTATTTAGTTCAAGTAAAATTAATTTAAATTTTAAAGTATTTCAGTACATTCATAAGATTTTAAGGTGGCTGCTTTACTTTTGTCTCGAAAGTTTAAAAATTAAATCCTTATAAATTGTATAATCAAAGTTTTATAGTTTATTATATTAACTTCCGGTCGTTAAGAGTCGTAGTATAAAGTAGAGGGTCGCAAGGTCCACAAATATAAGTCGTTATTGAAACGAATACGTAAATCGGCTCCTCGAAGTTGGATACGGATGAAAAAAACAAACAAACATCAATAAATATAAAATGAGTAGTTTCTACGGCCAATTAAAAATATAGAAAATGGTGGTTTTTAATAAAGCCTTGATAAAGGCCACCAAAGTGTGGACCGAAACGTTGGCGAACCATCAAATGTTTTTACATTAAATTTTTACACAAATCCTAGTCAAATTAGTCCATTAAAAACCACCATTATCAATAAATATGTTTTGCATCAATAGATCGTCAAGATCTACAGGGTACTCAAGTAATGTAAGTAATTAATTAGAATTCAGTTCTGTATTTTATATCACATATAATGACATACCATCATATATATAAATCAAACATCGTTTTTAAATTATCGATTTAATAATATAAATGCTTCTACTGAATATTAATCATTTTACATAAATTCCAATAAAACTTACAGAAAAAACTTAGCATACAGTTTTCTGGGAATAATAATTCAAATAATAATTTTTTAAATAATATTTAATTTAATAATGAATAAAAAAATATTTCGACTACCGAAACCATCAGAAAATATTAATATATTTGGTACGGAGGACCATACAAAAAATCCACTTTACAAATATAATAAAGTTAAAGTTCAAGAATACCGGCAGTACAGCTTGTTGAAACAAAATGCAGCACAGGTATAACCTCCTCAACTTAAATCATTGGAATGATTCAAATTGAAATATTTTCTAGAGTAAAATAAGATTATGTTCGAAAGCGAAACCGGATCCGGATATTCGAGATGAAGTAATACCGAGACCAATAGTTTTTTATATTGAACGAATCAAAAGGAATGTTGAGGAGGCACCAATTCTTAAGATAACGAAAAAGACACGAGAATTAACAATGAAATTTACGATAAAAAGGCTCGTTCAGAAATATCCCAATATTGTCAATAATTATTTAAAAGATGTTGAAATAAATTATGAAACGGTTATAAAATCGTTTACAATGAAAACGATAATGCAATGTAGCGATGCAAATGAAAATGAAGAATTCCATTTTCAGCGACTAGGGAAAACTAATCGATTTCGCGTTTATCTAAAGAATCGTAAAAAAATCGATGAGAATCTGATGATAACTCATCCATTTATTAGAAGAATTTTACATTATTCGATAACCGAATTTCCTGAAATATTAAATGATTTTCGAAAGTATAGAAGGGATGATAAGGGTAATCTAAACATTTTAACATTAGAAGAATTTGAAACAATGGTATCGGAAGACCTAGAATCAAATTCAGTGTTTATCAGACGAGATTGGTATCCGAAAGTTATTAAATTATTTAAACACTCTTATAGTCGACGGTCAATAACAATCAAAAATGTGAATACAATAATGAATTGCGCGGCCGGTCTAATAAATCGTCAGATAACAGATTTAAAGATTCGGACATTTAATCAAATCTTTGAAGTAATTCGCAATCGAGATACTCCAATATTTGCTTTGGGAAGTATGGCGATAAATGATACCATTATGTTGTTTCCCGGAATAAGAGATATTTTTTCAACATTTAAACGGGTTTTCAATCAAATTAAAATCATTGCAAAGAATTTACCTCATCTCAGTTCGCAACTATCGAAGGATGCTGCATATAAAATACTTAAAATTCATGTAGAAGACAATTTTATGAATGTAATATATTCTAAATTGCAGGGTTCGGTGGATAAGCTCTATGCTCCCCTCCTACAATTCATCGATGATTTTATTAATGAATACTCCGCCATATACAGCTACGATACGTATTTAGAAAATGAGGACTTTCTATCTGAACCCCGAACAATTGACGAATATGTTGTGAAAATTGAATTCACAAATAATTTCTTAGCAATGTTAAGGAATCGCAATAGAATGGCATTTTTTGAAATTGCTTTTGTTGATGAAACGAAATCGATACAACGATTAGAGCGTATTGCTAGAAGTTTCTTGACAAATATTGCTGAGGCCATTGCGTTCAAGTACACCAGCAGCAGTGCCGAGATTTGCCAACGATTTGAAGATATTACAAGTAGAGTATTAGAGACTCCAACATCCACCGAACAACTGTTGGCAAACGGAGAATATATGACTTATGTTAAAACGAAAGAAATGTTTGAATTGCGGGACGAAATTCAAGAAAATTTAAGGGTATAATTTCCTTTTATAGAATTGCATTTCAATAAATGTTTAATTTATTTCAGATCTGTGGAATTTTGGTAGAATTAGTGGAGGAACCGGATCCAACACATAGCGAAATTCAAATAGGAACAATTCGAATGTACAACAATATGCCGGCTATATTCGATCAGGCCGCTTCATTATTTGAAAATTACAAATTTAAATTTGAGGAGCATGTTCAATATGTCAAGAAGAAACTGATCAACGACATAGAATTGCTAATACCAAATTTATGCGTCATAAACGATATGGACGATATCGATAAATTCAAGAAATATAAACGAGAATTACGAGTGTACATCGATCAGATGTTATGTTTTGAGGATTACGTGAAATGGATAAATAATGAAGAAGTTTTATTTAAATTTCCAATATCAACGTATCCGATTTTAACGGAAATTAGTGATTTCATTTTACCCTTTTCAGATTTGATGCAGTAATTTCAGAAATTATACATATAATTATGTCTACTTAATTTCGATTAATTCTTTTCCAGGAAATGTATAAATTGGGTGAGATACTATAATGTATGGATGGATGGTCCATTTGAATATTTAGAACCACGTTTTGTCGAAGAAACAACCGAAAATTCCTATAAAGAATTTCTGAGGATTCAAAAGAGTTTCAGGAATAAAATTAAGCAGGATATGGCTAAGACCACACCTTGTAAATTTCGGGTTAATATATTGCATTTCTGGGTATACGTACAATTCAGAATTTAATGTTGCAATTATTTTTAGGGTCAAACTGAGGATCCCGATCCGGAGAAACACCCTCTACCATTAAAACTGTGCATTAAAATGTTAAAATGGATTAATGAATTTCGATATGGTGTCCACTTAGTTAATATAATGTGCAACTCGGCTTTACGGCCTCGCCATTGGGAGGAAATGTCTCTTCTGGCTGGTTTGTCCACTCATATCATTAATATTATTCTCTTCCTGATACAGAAGCAAATCTGTCTATATATTCTAGGTTTTGATATCACCCCTGATTACGGTACTACACTGCGAAAAATTATCGATTTCAATATTGAATCAAAAGTGAATGGATTTGAAATAATAAGTGTTGGCGCTTGTAAGGAACTTGAACTTCAGGTAAATTTAGCAGCAATGAAAGCGGAATGGGAAACAATTATGTTTCCATTTACAAATTACAAGAATACGAACATAACAGTTCTATCTAGTTTGGATGATATACAAGCTATTTTAGACGATCATATAATTAAAGTGTTAGCAATGAGGGGATCATCATTCGTTAAACCATGCGAAGCGGAAGTTATCAGTTGGTACAGTAGTTTGACGTGTGTTAATGAAACATTTGAACAGTGGGGACGAGTGCAAGCGTCATGGTTATATTTGTTACCGATTTTTTCTTCGAATGATATTGTGGCGCAGATGCCACAAGAGGGAGCTTTGTTTGCCCAAGTAGATCAAATTTATAGACAAAATATGGAGGTAGATTTCCGTACTGTTTAGATTCTTTTGATAATCGGAATTTATTTATTATAAATTGGTAGATGGCTGTTCAAAATCCTAAAGTAATATCGATGGCAGCGACTCCCGCTATTCTTGAATCATTAATACTATCAAATGGAATGCTTGATGAAATAACTAATGGCGTCAATATATATTTGGAACAGAAACGTTTATACTTTCCTCGTTTCTTTTTCCTATCAAATGACGAAATATTTGAAATCCTATCGGAAACGAAAAATCCACGTCGCGTTCAACCACACATTTCCAAATGTTTTGAAGGCATTCAATCGTTAGAGTTTGACGATTCACAAAATATTCATGCAATGTTAAGTGCGGAAATGGAACGTATTGGATTTGTGGATCCAATTATAACGGCTGACGCTCGCGGAAGCGTTGAGAAATGGTTGCTTCAGGTTGAGGGACAGATGTTTGCTGCTGTTCGTCAGGAATGTGAAAACGGATATTTAGATTTTCCGAATCATGATCGATGTGCTTGGACACTTTTATGGCCACAAATGGTTATTTTGTGCATATCACAAGTGTATTGGGCTAGTGATGTGCATAGCTGTTTGGGACATGACGACCCATCGACCTTAGACGAATTATTGATTCGATTAAAAGCGGATATAAACGAAATCGTAGCTGCTATTCGATCGGAAACGATCAGTAACATTAATCGAATTACAATAAAATCATTGATTGTCATTGATGTCCATGCAAAGGATATTGTTGATGATCTGCATAAAAACAATATACAATCAGTTGATGATTTTCAATGGTTGGCTCAGTTACGGTACTATTGGGAAGGAAACATTGCATTAGTACGGATAGTAAACGCAACCATTCCATATGCAAATGAGTATTTAGGAAATTCGGATCGTTTGGTGATAACACCACTCACTGATCGGTGTTATCGAACATTGGTCGGCGCATATCAATTACATTTAAATGGAGCGCCAGAAGGACCTGCTGGTACAGGAAAAACTGAAACAACAAAAGATTTAGCAAAGGCATTAGCTATTGAATGCAAAGTATGAATTTTAAATTTAATTTCGATTAATTCCAATATCTAGTGTGAGACATTTTCCAGGTATTCAATTGTTCCGACAGTTTAGATTATAAGGCGATGGGAAACTTTTTTAAAGGTTTAGCATCGAGTGGAGTATGGGCTTGTTTCGATGAATTCAATCGTATTGAAACGGAAGTACTGTCCGTAATTGCTCAGCAGATCCACAGTATTATTGTGGCGATACGGGCGAATTTAAAAGTATTCTTGTTTGAGGGAACTCAATTAAATTTAAAGCCGACATGTTATGTTTGCATAACAATGAATCCGGGATATGCAGGCCGTTCAGATTTACCCGATAATCTAAAAGTACTATTTCGTACCGTTGCTATGATGGTCCCTGATTATGCAATGATTGGCGAAATATCACTTTACTCATTTGGGTTTATAAACGCCCGCTCTTTGGCTATTAAGATGGTAACCACGTACCGATTGTGCTCGGAATTGCTATCAAATCAAAATCATTACGATTATGGTAAGTGGATGGATACCGATTCAAATCGAGTAATTATAAAATGTTGCTTTATTGTAGGAATGCGAGCCGTTAAAACCGTTTTACAAGCTTGTGGTAATAAGAAACAGGTTGAGCCAAATGAGAATGAGGAAATTTTATTATTACGATCGTTAATTGACGTAAATATGCCGAAATTTCTATCATTTGATATTCCGCTGTTTGAAGGACTGATTATGGACTTGTTTCCGGGCATTGTATTGAGCCCAATGGAATACAAAGATGTGCATGCTGCATTTGTGGTGGCCTGTAAGGAGTTTAATTTACAGCCAATTGAAGCGCCTTTCACAAAATTTATACAAACATTGGAAATGATGATTATAAGACATGGATTTATGATGGTAGGTCTCATCCAATATTCAGATTTAGGTTCAACCCACACAATTTGGTTTTAATTAATTTCTACTACAAATTCGTAGGTTGGTGAGCCGTATGCAGGTAAATCGTCAACATTAAAAGTGTTAGCAGCGGCTTTGGGTAATTTAGCCACAACTACAAATAATATATTTTACAAAAAATGTCAAATGGGTATAATTAATCCAAAATCGATTACAATTGGGCAATTATATGGATCATTTGATCCGATCTCATATGAATGGACTGATGGTATAGCCTCGACCATATTTCGTGGTTTCGCTATGGATACATCATTAGACCGTAAATGGGTATCGTAACTAAATTACTTCAACATTATTTAAACTTGATATGTAAATTTCGAAATTAAAGTTAATATTTGATGGACCAGTTGATGCTGTTTGGATTGAAAATATGAATTCTGTGCTGGATGATAACAAGAAATTATGCCTAATATCGGGTGAGGTAATTACAATGAATTCAACGATGTCGGTAATATTTGAGGTGATGGATCTTTTCCATGCATCACCGGCAACTGTATCGCGATGTGGTATGATCTACATGGAACCATATTCGATTGGTTGGCAAGCGTTTGCTAAGTCCTGGATCGATCAATGTAATCCGTTATGGGTAACCGATTGGAAAGATTTTGTAATACGTTTACTTGAATGGATAATACCGCCAGTGACAACATTTCTGACCGAACATTGTTCGTTGCTACTTAAGCCCGGGTACTTTAATTTGTTGCATACAACTTTGAGTATTTTTGAAATGGTAATAAACGATGCGATTAACGACAATTTAGAGGAATATCAAAAATTTCTATTTAATTGGTTACAAGCGGCAATGGTATATAGCGTTATATGGGGTATTGGTGGTTTATTAAATACTGCATCTCGAGAAAAGTTCGATACTTTCTATAAGCAGGCAAAATTTATTCTTTAAAATGTATCCTTAAAATTGAATTTAGTTGATAATTTACAATTACAGATGTGGATTAATCCTGACATAACCCTCGATTCTGACGGCCAAAAATTGGATATATCAATACCGAATGAAGGAAATATGTACGAATATGTATACATTTATAAGCAGAAAGGCTCATGGAAGCACTGGTTCGACTTAGTTAGACGACTGGAACCAGATATTGGACCGCTAGGTATACAAGTATCAACAATAGACACCGGACGATACTTACATCTATTAGAATTACACGTAAAGGTAAGTGAGTGTACATACATAACAATGAGCAATATAAGGTGTATAACTTATTTATTAACAGAATAATAGAAAATTACTACTTGTTGGACCAACTGGAACAGGGAAAAGTTTCTACGTCCAAAATTATCTACTGAAACTGAATAAAGATGATTACTTGACAGGTTTCATAACATTAACCGTAATGACAACGGCAAATCAACTACAAGAGCTCGTAATATCGAAGTTAACGAAAAAAAAACGAGACGTGTACGGAACATCAGGTGGCAAAAAATGTGTTTTATTTCTTGATGATATGAATATGCCGGTAAAGGAAGTGTACGGTGCTCAGCCGCCATTAGAACTGTTACGTCAATATATCGATTACAGTTCCATCTATGACATGAAAAGTACAAAACAAATTCAAATTGAAAATGTTCTACTACTGTCCGCATGTGGTTTACCGGGTGGTAGTCGTCAAGACGTATATCAACGATTTCTATCACATTTCAATTGTTTTGCGATCAATGATTTCACTGAAGATACGCTCGTACGAATTTTTACCAATGTCCTAATGTATGGTTTTAAGAAGGGCGGGCATAACACCGACGTACTGATGAACGTTAATCAAATTGTCCGCGGAACAATATCGACATTTAATAAAGTGTGTAACGAATTGCGGGCAACCCCATTAAAATCCCATTACATCTTTAATTTAAGGGATGTGTCACGAATCTGTTTAGGCTGTTCGCTGTTAAAAAAAGATTCGGTTACCAATAAACAAATGTTTGCCCGCATTTGGTTTCATGAAAGTTTACGTATGTTCTACGATCGTATGATTGATGTGACCGATCGTACGTGTATATTTGAAATTTTATCGGATGCATTACATCGTAGTTTCGGTGAACGTATCAATAAAACATTTGAAGATTATGTTGACGAGAACGGAACGGTTTCGATGATTGATTTAAATAATTTTATGTTTGGATCTTATTTAGATTTAGATTCGGAACCGGATTGTCGAAAATATGAAGAGATTCCTAGTTTAGATACATTAAAAAAAATCGCTCTAGATAATATCAAGGAATATAATGCAACGCATAAAAATCGCTTAGATATTGTTTTATTTTCCGATGCCCTGCAACATTTAAATAAAATTTGTCGTGTCATTTTGATGCCATCGGGTAGTTCAGTCCTAGTTGGTATAGATGGATCAGGACGTCAATCTTTAACGAAATTAGCTGCAACAATTTGTCAACAATCGTTAATACAACCGGAGATCACAAAGAATTATGGTAAAAATGAATGGACCGATGACTTAAAAAATATTCTCAAAGAGTCGGGTGGTTATGGGAAAGATCTAGTGTTTCTATTCACCGAAAATCAGATAAAACTTGAAGAGTTTCTTACAGACATTGATTGCTTGTTGAATCTGGGTGAGGTACCAAATATCTGGCCAATAGATGAGAAACAGGAGATATTAGAGTTGGTACGATTAGCCGCTCAAGGGGGGAATAGAAACCTAGAAATCAGTCCACTAGAGGTGTTCTCATTTTTTGTGAATCGCTGCAAACAAAATCTCCACATAATACTTTGTTTCAGTCCAATGGGTTCGTCTTTTCGTACCCGAATCCGACTTTATCCATCCCTCGTCAATTGTTGTACCATCGATTGGTACGATCCGTGGCCAGAAGACGCTTTAACAATGGTCGCTGAAATGTATATCGCTTGTGAAATGGATGAGGAATTAAAACGATCATGCATTACGGCCTGTAAGCAATTCCATGTTGACGCTCAGGATTTGTCACGGGAATTTTATCAAGCAACCGGCCGTAAAACGTATGTAACATCTGTATTATATTTGGAGCTACTAAAATCCTATCAAAGATTGTTAACTTTGAAGCAATCGGACACTAAATTCAATCAGAATAGATATATTTGTGGTTTGAATACATTACATGTAGCTGCAATGTCTGTTAGTGTTATGCAAAAAGAATTAAACGATTTACAGCCACAACTTTTCATAATGGCGGAGAAATCCAAAACAATGGCCAAAGAGATTGAACAAAAAACGGTTGAAGCAAGCGTTGCTACCGAACAGGTAAAAAAAGATGAAATTGTTGCAAACATTCAAGCGGCATCAGCTGAAGAAATGGAAAATGAATGTTCGAAAGATTTGGCGCAAGCCGTTCCCGTACTTGAGGAAGCGTTACAAGCGTTGAATACCCTTAAACCAGCTGACATAACATTGGTGAAATCAATGAAAAATCCACCAAGCGTTGTAAAATTGGTGATGGCCGCCGTTTGTGTTATGAAGGGTATACAACCGGATCGGGTTAATGATCCAGCTACCGGAAAAAAGGTTATGGACTACTGGGGTCCAAGTAAAAAAATTCTTGGCGATATGGGCTTTCTGCAAGCCCTTAAAGATTACGATAAAGATAATATTTCTGAGGAAATTATGAAAAAAATCCGTAAAGAATTCATACCGAATAAAGATTTCCAACCACAAATTGTCGCGAAAGCTTCAAGCGCTGCGGAGGGTTTATGTAAGTGGATAATTGCTATGGATCTGTACGATGCTGTAGCAAAGGTTGTTGCGCCGAAAAAAGCGAAACTGTATGCAGCGAAAGAGTTGTTAAAAGAAACGAAACTATTTCTTGCACAGAAACGGGAATTAGCCGCCGAACTTGAAGCGAAAGTTGCAAAACTAAATCAGGATTTAGAAGATGCTAATAATGCTCGACTGAAAACTGAAGGTGATGTCGAATTATGCATAAAAAAATTAGAGCGAGCCGAAGCATTGATTAGCGGTTTGGGAAAGGAGGGAGAGAGATGGAAAATAGCAACAGCTCAATTACAAAATGTTTACGATCACTTACCGGGTGACATATTAATATCTTGCGGTATAATAGCCTATCTAGCTCCATTTACAATGAATTATCGAACGACCTGCATTGAAAATTGGTATCGAATTTGTAAGGAATTAAAAATCCCTTGCACCGATCCATTTAATTTTACATTAACCATGGAATCGGATGCCACCGTCCAAAATTGGATTCTAAAAGGGTTACCTTTCGATCCATTTTCCGTTGATAACGCGGTTATTTCGAAGAGTTCTAGCCGGTACACTCTGTTTATTGATCCGCAGGGTCAAGCAAATAAATGGTTAAAAACTATGGAAAAGGAAAATAAATTACAGGTGATTAGATTGTCGCAATCCGATTTTGTTAAAGTATTAGAGAAGAGTATTGAGTACGGAGTTCCTGTTCTTATTGAAAATGTTGGTGAAGAATTGGAACCCGCATTGAACCCGATATTACTTCGAAATACGTTTATACAAAGTGGCGTTGAATATTTAAGTATTGGTGATAATACTATACCGATGTCACCGTTATTTAATTTATATCTGACTACAAATTTACGAAACCCCCATTTCCTACCGGACGTCTTTAACAAATTGACAATCGTTAATTTTGCTCTAACCCACGTTGGCTTAGAAGATCAATTGTTAGGGATTGTCGTTGGAAAAGAGAATCCTATATTGCAGGAATTAAGAGAAAAAATAATATTAGAAAACGCTGAAAATAAAGCTACATTAAAGGGTACAGAAGATCAAATTCTTGCAATATTATCGAATTCTGAAAGTGATATATTAGAAAATGAATCAGCTATTGGTGTGTTAGATAATGCTAAATTATTAGCTGCAGATATTTTAATAAAACAAGCAAAAGGTTTAGAGACTGAGAAGCAAATTGAAGCTTTTCGAAAAGATTACAAGCCCATTGCTTTCCATGCAACAAATTTATACTATTGCCTAATCAATTTATCTGATATCAATCCAATGTATCAATTTTCATTGAAATGGTTCATTAATTTGTACATCTACTCAATTGAAATGGCTAATAAAAATAAAGATGTACAGAAGCGATTGCAGTTTTTAAAGCAAACGCTAACCGAAAATTTTTACAATACGGTGTGCCGATCAATATTTGAAAGAGATAAATTATTATTTTCATTTCTGATGACCACCGAATTAATGATGGCCAATGAACAGATTGATATGATCACGTTTATGTTTTTAATAAATCCGAATGCTGTAAATAAAATTGATATTCAAAATCCATCACCGGATTGGATAGACAGTAAAATGTGGGAACAAATTTGTATGGTTGAGAATTTACCGGCTTTAAATCGATTCGCCGCATCATTTAAAGATAATCTTTCGGAATGGAAAAGATACTATGATCATACCGAATCAGAACGATTATCATTACCCGGAGATTGGGACACAACGATCGGTTGTTTAGAAAAATTAATTGTACTTCGGTCTATCCGACCCGATCGTTTGTTATTTGCGATAAAAGATTTTGTGTCAAATCAAATGGGCGCGGCTTTTGTTACTCCACCCCAATTTGATATTGCTAAATCGTTCAGCGATTCAAATTGTTTGATGCCGTTGATATTTGTCTTATCACCCGGTGCCGATCCAATGGGTGCCCTACTACTATACGCCAAAAAGGTCGGGTTCGATACAACGTTTCGGGCGTTATCATTGGGACAGGGACAAGGACCGCTAGCTTCAAAAATGATTTCTGATGCTCAGCAAGAGGGCTCATGGGTATGTTTGCAAAATTGTCATTTGGCAGCGTCGTGGATGCCTAGCTTAGCGAAAATTTGGGAGAACATGGATGTTTTTAATACTGCACGTATGTGGATCTGTATTTTTTCTTAACAATTCTGCATGTTTTACTTCTTTTAGCTGCATTTCGATTATGGCTAACCAGTTATCCATCGGAGAAATTTCCGACCAGTGTACTACAAAATTCAGTAAAAATGACAAATGAACCACCGACTGGACTACAACAGAATCTCTTGAGATCATATCTATCGGAGCCTGTAAACGATAGTTTATTTTACGAAGGTGAAATGCTAAATAAAGTTTTAAAATTGATATTAAACAAACTTCACTTCAATAGGCTGCTCGGTAAATGATAGGGCATTTACTCGTCTCCTATACGGCCTCTGTTTCTTCCACGCGGTCATACAAGAACGTAGAAAATTTGGACCGTTAGGTTGGAATATATTATACGATTTTAACGAATCCGATTTTCAAATATGTGTCCACCAACTACAAATGCTTCTGAACCAATATGCTGAATGTCCATATGACGCCATTTGCTATTTAACCGGTGAATGTAATTATGGTGGTCGCGTCACGGATGTTTGGGATCGAAGTAAAATAGCAACCATTCTTAAAGATTATATCAACGATCGGGTTGTTAATAATCCGGATCATCAGTTTTATAGTAAGGATGCGTACATTTTGCCCTCCAATTTCGATTATCGAGAAGTTGTAAAACATATTCAGAGAATTATTCCAAATAATCCTGAACCGGAAATTTATGGTTTACATTCGAATGCTGGAATTATTCGGGATCTTAACCTATCCGAGCAATTGGTGAAATCGTTAATAATAGGGATCGGAGGCGTTTCGTCAAGTTCCAGTGGTGATTCGAATAAGAATTTATTGATAGTTGTAAATGATATAAAGGACAGACTGCCGACTAATTTTAACATCGAAATGTGTAAAGAAAAATATCCTTTCGATTATAACGAATCAATGAATACAATACTTGTTCAGGAAATGCAACGTTTCAATAAATTGTTGGATGAAATTAGAAACACTTGCATAGAAGTAGAGAAAGCTTGTCACGGTGACTTAAAATAGAATACATTTTCTAGATTTTATGACAATAATTTTGTTTTTCCAGGTTTAATTGTTACAACACCTCAACTAGAAGACGTTTTTAATGCAATAACTTTCCGTAAAGTTCCAAGCAATTGGATGAAAAAATCGTACGTAAGTCTGAAGCCAATTGGACCGTATATCAGAAACTTTTTGGAACGTCTCAATTGGTTGAGCGAGTGGGCTGATAGGGGTAAACCTCCCACCTTTTGGCTGTCTGGATTTTTCTTTTCGCATGCCTTTTTAACCGGTGTTATGCAAAATCATGCCAGACGATATAAACTACCAATTCATATAATAACTTTTGATTTTAATGTGTTGAAAGTTAAAAAGTACGATGACACTCATATGCTTCCAAATTTTAATTTAATTGGCTTAACTTTTAGTGATACCAAATCGCCAGCAGACGGCGTTTATGTTCATGGATTATTTATTGAAGGCGGACGGTGGAATTGGGAACGATCATATATCGTTGAACAAAAACCAAAAATATTGATTGAGGAAGTTCCTTTAATTCATTTTATAGTAAATTTTACAAATTTTGAACGACCTGTAATCAATGTAATACTAAATATTTTTACGTCTCTTTTCTAGCCAACTCTTGTTGGTGATCTGGATGAGGGGGGTCGTTATAAATGTCCGGTTTATTCAACGTCTGAAAGGAAAGGAACTTTGTCGACAACGGGACACTCAACCAATTATATATTACCAGTATATTTGAGTACTATCGAACCAACGTCTCATTGGGTGAAAAGGAGTGTGGCGCTTATTTGTCAGACTGATAATTAATTATAATTAGTTAAATTATATTTAATACAGTTGTTTTGTATATAAACAAATTGTTTACGATGGTTCTCGTCACGTAAATCAATAGTTTATTCAAGCATTATCGACTTCTTTTCGCCCGCCAATCTCATTAAAAACGGGTCCAACCTCTAAAAATTGGGTAGCACGCAAATATTGAGTGTTTATTTGTAGTTCAGTTAAGAGCTTCTCTCTCATTAACAATTATCACCGTTATCTCAGCCAGCCTAAAGTGATTTTGAAAATTTAAAAAAGAAATACGTCAATATTACGGACTGTCAACAAAATGGTCCATCCTGAGGAGAGAATTTAAAAGTAACAGGAACGGCAGTAAGTGAGAGCGTAAAAAATTACATGTATTTTATATGGGACTGAATCCTCTCCAAACGTGTTCGACTTCCATTTTCAAATGATAAAAAAAT
>JANTOP010004340.1:0-17463 GCA_027564815.1 Symmerus nobilis
TTTCCGAGCTTTTCATTTCTCGCGGAGCTTTTTTTCGAAAATTTCAAATTTCGGTGAGCTTTTAAGATTTTTTTGACGTTTACTTAAAAAAATTATAATTTTTGTTCAAAATAAATTAATTGGATGAAAAATAGAGATCAATACGTATAAAATTGTATCAGAAACTTAGAGCTTTTTGTGAGCTTTTCATTTGTCGCAGAGCTTTATTTCGAAAATCTCAGAGTTTATTAATCAAATGGAAAATAGAGTTCAAAATGAAAAAAATTAAATTATGATTCAAAGCTTTCGGTTAGCTTTGACGATTTTCTACACGTACTCGATTAAGAAATCGAATAAATATCTAAATCGAAATATTTAAAGGGATTTGGGAAACATTTAATTCCGTTAGTTTGATAACCTGAAATAAATAATATGATCCGGTTTTTAATTGATATATCATATCCCATGAATTTAATTAATTTTAAAATGGGATATTAAGTCAATTTATTAATAATACTTTCAGGGTATAGTTCATCTCCTTACAATTTATTTATGGTATTTCGCCTGATATTGATAAGTTATGTAATTGAAATATTAAATAACTATTCATAATTTATCGAGAATATTAATTGATTAGGGTTTCATATGCCTCCCCATAGTCCCACAAAATTCGAAATTAGAATCAATTTCGATAATCATAAAATTGTTATGTAAACAAGTCTAGTTTATAAATTGATTCTAATATGCCTACGTACGCAGATAAACTTTCCTATTTCATATATAAAAAAAACGTATCTACTCGTACCAACGTATCTACTTAATAAACATCCCCACGTACTTTATCCATACATCATTATTGGATTAGACGTAAATAAGATGTTTTTTTGATCAAATTTTTATCAGGGAAAAGTGTGTTTACAAAAATCGCAATTAGATGGTTTTTGGTTTGACGTCAAATGTGGGTGATATTAAATCCCATTTATGAATCAAATTGATGTTTTATAATAGAAATGTTCTAGGATGACACATCCTAGCGAACCTTTAATTTACATTAAATCCTAACAAACAAACCGAAAATTTCCATAATCAGTTAAATTAAAATAAATATCAGAGAATTTATTTATTGCATAATAACTCTTCTAACCCCCAGCCAACCCCCAGTTATAACGGAAAAGTCACATAGTCATAACAGTTAGGGATTCAGGTTTCTAATACATATAATGTCCTTAAAGAAATATGTGTGTCTAACACATGTCTTATCATTATAAGGAAAATACCCACACAAAATCTTGGTATTAATCTTATAATTTGAAGAAGAAGAAGAGTCTATATTTGCTTTTCACATTTTCTGTCAACAATTTAAACATAATACCTTTTACGACATAAATAAAATGTGGAAATGAAATTATCCCTTCATGTTCTTAAAGGGATGTTATAGATAAGATCCAATGTAATTGATATTGGAATGTGTTATAGAATATTTAGAAGAAAATATTTACGGAAACCATATCCTCCGGAATGGAATTTTTCGGAATTTCTATATGAATGTAGGACCTGGGGAATTTATTACCGTATGCCTTGTCTATTTACGGAAATTAACAAGTGTCTCCTTGATTTCCCTTGTTAATTTAAGGAATTTTTATTTATTTTCAGGATACCAACCAAATTGAATTTAAATTCTAAAAATTTCGAATTTTTATAATATTTTCCAATTTTTGAAACGATTTTATAAAATTCTCGGATTTTCTAAAATTTATTAATTTTGACAAACATTTTTTTTAAAAACCTAAAACTTTCTTTGAGCTTTTACATTTCCACAAAGCTTTCGCAAGAATTTAAAAATTTAAATAGTTAGAAAAAATTAGGTTTCGAAATAAAAAAAATTTAATTAAAAGCTTTCGTTGAGCTTTTTGGATATTTTCTATACCTAACTTTAAAATATAAATTTGAATGGAAAATAGATATCAAACCGTAAACAATTAAGCTTTTACATTTATTCAAAGCTCCTGTACGAAAAAATCAAATTTTCTTTAAATTTAATTAGTCGGAAAAAATAAGATTTCGAAATTTATAAAATTAAATTTGATTGAGCTTTTCAATTATTGTAGAGCTTTCAACATTAAATTATGAATACCTATCAATATTATTTATTACGGTAATATTATCATTTTAAAATGTATACAATTATATCTGATACTAAAAGATTTGTATGAAAGCTCAAAGCTTTTTACGAAGTTTTTGTGCGAAAATATTATTTCCGATCTAATTTTGACTAGATATAAAAAATTATATTTTAAAATGTATATACTTATATTTTATTTAAGAGCTTTCGGTGAGCTTTTGAGATTTTTTATACCATTTTTCATACAACTATGAATAATGTTCGAAAACTATAAATATAGAAGATAGATTTGGTTACATATAAAATTATATTCGAAACTTAAAACCTTTCCTTGAGCTTTCACATTTTTACAAATTTTTTACAAGAAAATGGAATTTGCTTTATCATATTTAATTAGTCGAAAGGAATTAAATTTCAAAACGAATAAAATCATAATTCGATTAACAGCTTAGGGGATTTTTGTAGAGCTTTTATCTGAAAATAAATTAGGCAAATTCTAATCTATATTTATAAGTATTGTACAAAACTCATCAATTTATCTCCGTCTCCCACGGACAGAATCTAATTCTTATTTTTATTATTTTTCCCTATCTCGGTTTAATGAAATAAAAGCTCGATTTTCCTTTTAAAGCGATTTTAGAATATTTCGCGGTGCAAACAATTCCGATTTTTACCGGATTTTCTTGTTTCCTAAGTTAATCCCCAAATACCATGAAAATAAATTTCATTTGGGTTGCTTCTGCAATTTTAATAATTTTTACATTTATGATTTTAACCAATAAATTAATTAAATAACTGACTTATTATTGGCCTACTATTGTACGGCAGCTAAAATTAAATAATGTAATGCTACTCACCCAATTAACAGCTCGATCATCTCGGTTAGGTCAGTGAACCTGCTTCCTGTAAAATAATTTGTAGATTAGTATGCCTTTGTAGATTGCTGAAATTTTAGAAATGTATAAAATTTTCAGCGCTTGAGATTAGATTTTTTCAGCGTCTCCTTCTTAAAAAGACTAGCCTAGTCAAATACCCTAGCCAATTAGCCTGTACCAATTACATGCATATTTGTTCAATAAAACGATAATATTTCATGTCCTTAGATATAATTGAGACAGAGAATTGCATATAAAAATTATTATTTTAAGATCGAGATGTTCTGTAACAGTCTCTAAGAAAATTTTCTTTGGGACCGGAAAAATCTAATCATACTGAATTGGTTCTATTTAATTACTGAACAAATCGATTTAGAAAAAATTGAAATTTTCCAGAAAAATTAAAATATATAAATTTCGAAATGGGCTAATTGATCTAATTACATAACAATTTTAAAGGATTATTCAGCGAGAATTATTTTTAAAACGACGTTGAAAATCGATATTAAAAAATAAAGCTCATAACTGGTTCAAATAATTTTTTTTTTCAAAATCCTGAAATCAGTTTTTGATTTACTACTTCAGATGGTTAGGTAAAAAATTTCAGTCAAATCAAATAAATTCTACATGACAAAAAATTTATTTTAAAATTAATAATCGAAAAAACAGGCTAGACAATTGATTGATAAATGTTTAAGAAAATGAACAATTTTCCCAAGTTCAAAACTGGGAGAAAAATTTTTTTTTCCAAAACCCTGAAATTACTTTTTAGTTTCGCTCATAAACTACTCAGGAAAAATGGAATCACCCGAATTGAGGGAATTTTTTTCTTTTTTTTTTAATTTTGATGAAAAAATGCAAAACAATTAATTGAAGAATTTTTATGAATTTTTTAAAAATCATAACTCGCTCCAAAAATTTTTTTTTTTTAAAAATCCTTAAATTACTTTTAAGTTTCGCTACTAAACTACTCAGAAAAAAACGAATCGGGCAAATCAAGGGAATTTTCTTTTAAAATTTTGATCGGAAAGAGCAAGACAATTAATTGAAAATTTTTCATGGATTTTTACCATGTTTCTTTTTTCAAAAATCATAACTCGCTCAGAAAAATTTTTTTTCCAAAATCCTGAAATTGGTTATTAGTCTCACTAGTGACCTACTCTGGAAAAATAGAATTAGCAGCCAAATTGAAGGAATTTATATTTTTTTTATATTGGTGGGAAATTAATTGAAAATTCTTCATTGATTTTGGACATGAATTTTTAAAAAAATCATAACTCACTCCGAAAATTTTTTTTTCTAAAATCCAGAAATTAGGTTTTAGTTTATTTCGTCAAGTAATCAGGAAAAAATTTTCAACCAAATCGAGTTAGATTTTTTTAAAAAAAAACTTCAATCTAAAAATTTTATTAAAACCTATGATTGTTTAAAACAATCACAGATTTTAAAAAATCATATCTACTTCAAAAAAATTTTTTTTCCAAAATCCTGAAACTAGTTTTTGGTTTAGATTATGAAGTATTCAGGAAAAAAATTTCAGTAAAATCAAATGAATTTTACTTGATAAAAAATATAATACAAGCTGTAAACATATTTAAGGAGTGTCCAACTAACTCTCATTGAAGTATTTCTGATTTTATTTAAAATATTTTGGAAAAACTTAAGGGAACTATTGAAGGATCCTGAAAATGTCCCTGTAATAAATTAATAATAAATTTTCATTCAAACAAATAATTTTTATTACATCATTTCCTATCTTATTACATAAAAATTGAAAGGTATATACTTAAAAATAAATTTTTATTGTATTGATTATACGATTAAATAAAATCAATGTAATTATTATTATAATTAACTTCTATTAGTAGATACGTAAATAAGTCTATCGTTGAATAATTTATTTACATTTTCCTCTACCTATTTATAGAATTATAAATTCTATCCGTAAGCCATATTAATCCAAACAATAAAATTATAACATCGACAACAATGATTCTTAATTTGATTAGTTTAATTTTTAATTTGATTATGACACAATTTACTGGATAGGGAATATAAAGATTATAGAAGTCGCTTTGTATACTTGGTCTGAACAAATTCTTTAAGTGGTAAACCCACAATTAACCCTACCAATTTTCATTTATTAATTACTTTACTTTCACTTTGACAAGAAAAGCGTATTTTATATATAAATTTTCTGAATGTAACAATTTTACGCCCCCGCTTATAGAAAGTTTCAATTCGAATTTGGTAAGGAATATTTAATTGATAAATTGATTACATAAATTTCGATTATTTAAATAACAGAAGAAAACTATCTTTCTATTAAAGATAATTAATATTGTATTTATTTAAATAGGTATTCCTTTTTTATTTATAAATATAACCAAAACCAATATAATTCTATTATTTTCGTATCAATATGACAAATAACTAGATTAAGTATACGAAGGTCCTTGTAAGTAGCAAATAAAAATTTGATTGTAATTAGTATACAATAATGAACCAAAAAATACAGTAAATCCAGAAGAACATCAAATAAAATATCAGATATTTAAAATTCAACGGAAAATTGAAATTTTCCTGTTTTTCCTATCATTTTCATTAAAAATGTTTAATACACAATAGGCGGTTTTTTTTTGGAAAAGCCACCGTTGAACACGAAGAATGTGATAGATTTATTGAATTTTCTGGTCATTGACTTCCTTCATCCAAACAAATTAAAGGACCATAAATTGTGATGTTGGGAATAATGGAAAATTACATTAGGTACTTTGGGGGCCGGATAAATTGTTATTATTATTTATTCCTATTATTTTTTTTTTGTAGGAGTATTTCTTGTGGTTCCTTTTCAAGTATCAAAACACCCTGCGGTTTTTTAGGATTTTTTTTCCTTGTCGGAAAATTAATACATTTTACTTTGTTCGAGGGATAAATTAATATACTTGTTTTATGTATATGTAACCACCATGGTTAGGGTTTCGTGTTTATGAAACCGTAAAATGTATTAAAATGACTTGTGTCATCCTAAGGATTTTGAGCTTTCAGATACATCGAAGGGATGGGATCTAGTTTCGGGTTTTTTTTTTCAGATTAGTTCTAATAAAAAATTTCTATATATCAACCCTTCACACCCTTCTAAAAAAACCTCTTGCAGCTAAGGTTTAGAAATAATAAATATTTTACTTCGCCCATTTGCCGTCGGCTCAACTTCCGGATTTAATTACTCGAAAATCTATTAAGGAAGGTATATAAACCAATATACGGATAAAATTATCCATCCTTTAGGAATATCTGTTCCAAGTTTTAGAAATTTAGCTTAAGAAATAACGGAGTTTTAAATAGTTTTCCAGATCTACCTCACCGTATATTTCAGATCTAAAAGGATAGCGTTGCTTTTTAATTTTAATTTTATTTGAAATGATAAATTCTATATCCGAATATACGGATAACAATTTAATTAAAATTTAAATAATTTAAATTTACCTTTCAGATGTATACAACGGATATATCCAAGGCATTCTTATTTGGACGGAATGTATTTAACTTAATGGATCCTAAAATTAAACAAGCAGACTTAATATGAAGTTGATTTATTTGATATTAATAAATAAAGAATAGAATAAGAATTAAATGTTAAATTTTACTTTTATTTTTGAACAGCGGATTTGTACCTAAAATTTCCCAAAATATCCCAAAATATCCCAAAATTTCCCAAAATTTCCCAAAATATCCCATTTATAAAAAAATCCCCAATAACAATATATCTTATAATTTAAAAAAAATATCCAAAAAAAAATTCTACAGAATTTTTTCAGTAATTAATTTCTAATTTTTCAAATCAAATTTTTCGATTTATTTAAATAAATTGATTCCTTTGATAGAACTTTGGGACATTTTATTGCATATCTTATACTTATATTTTTTTTAGCGGTATATTTATACGGCAGGTAAGTAAATTATGATTACCTTTATTGAAATAATTTCAAGAAAAGCAATTTCTATTTTTTCGGGAATTGTTTCTGCAGAATTATCATTTATTTTAAGTCGTTTTACATTTTTCCAACTTTTAGATATAATTCCATGAAAAAGGATTCATTTACCTTCCCAAATTATCTCTTCCGAGGAAAAGCCTATTATTTTTTTTAAATAAAATTATATTTAATACTTTATACAAGTTTTTTTAATTGAATTAAAGAATATTTATTGCAGAGAGAGGTTCCCATTTAGTTGGAAACTTTTTTCCGGAATACTTTGTGAGGTTTACTATAAAATTCATTTCAGGATTTTGGATTTAAAAAATGTCTATGCGAGTTACGAGGTTTAAAAAAATCAATGATTTTCTATTAACAATTAGAAGATCATTTCCTTGTTCTTTTTGATCATGTTTTTTAAATGGAATTTTTTATTCAAAATAAATTCGCTCAATTTGGCTCATATTTTTTATTCTGAATACTTAACGAGGTAAAGTAAAAATTAATTTCAGAATTTTGGGAAAAAACATTTTTCTGAGCGAGTTATGAATTTTTAAAAAATCCACGATTGTCTTTGTGCTCTTCTTTGATCAGAATTTTAAAATAGAATTTATTTTTGAAAAAAATTCTCTCGATTTGGCTGAAAGTTTTTTCCTGAATAGTTGATGAGGTAAACTAAAAACTAATTTCACGATTTTGAAAAAAAAAATTTTCTGAGGGAGTTATGATTTTTCAAAAAATCAATAATTTTCTTAAAAAATCACAATTTGTTTTCGTGCCGTATTTTGATCAAAATATTTAATGGATTTGTTTTTAATAAAAAAATACAATGGATTTGGTTGAATGTTTTTCCTTGAATACTTGATGAGGTAAAGTAGAAACTAATATCAGGATTTTAAAAAAGAAAAATTTTCTAACGTTTAAAAAAATGATAATTTTCTTTAACAATCTTCATTTAATTTTCTCGTTTTTTTAAAAAAAAATTTTTAAATTGAATTTTTTTTAAGAAATAACCGCTCGATTTCGTTGAAATTTGTTTCTTGAATACTTGATGAGGGAAGCTTAAAAGTAACTTCATGGTTTCGTACGAAAAAAATATTTTTGGGCCAGTTATGAGCTTATGAAAATAAATTTTTGATTTTCTAGTACGTTTGAAAATTAATCCGAAATCTTTATATCAAAATAATAAAGAAAATCCTGAAAATAACCGAAGACTAGATTTTATTTAACGTATAAATCTATTCTACATCTTTTTTACTTCTGTAGTTTTTCCGGGAAAAATCATTTTCCATTTTTAAACCTCCGGGACATTTTCTGTTGAATGGCTCATTTTATTACTAGATTTTGAGGAAGATTTTTCCTTTCTAATTATTATCAGAGTAATTTCATGGGGATTTTTTGAACATTCAGAAGACAGATATATATTTATATAGAGCATGGGTGATGAATAAAAATGTATTCATAATTTTAGATCGCATAAATATTGAATTAAAAATTAATTCGCTTATTACTACTGTGAATGGTTGATGAACTCGAATTCTAACAATTGTATTAGTTATGTTATTTAGAGGAAACATCCTAAGGGTATTTTCTGGGAATTTTTGGGTAGAGTATCTGCCAATTATCATTAATAATAAATATCTCTGAAGTACTTTAAATATTGATGTAAGTACACTACAGAAATTGTTCTAAGAACTTAGTCTGATATTACCATGTACCAATTAGTGGTGCCTTTTAAATGATTTCTTGAGAAATATTATATAGTTTATTTATTCAATAAAATTCTTCATCATACCCCATGTATAGGAAAATAGTTCTAGGAAAATTCTAGGGAAAACTGCTTGCCTACCTCTTGATTTGAAGAATTACTTTATTTCAATTTGATGTATTAAAGTCCTTTGGTATATCAGAATTTCCTCTCAATTAAGCAATGAAATTGACCCAATCCTTTCTTAAGAAAACTATTTTTAGGACAACAAAATAACAGAAGCCGAAATATTGTCATTCAGTTAACCGATAAACATATGGTATAAGAAGAGGCTTCTACTAAGAAAAACAAATAGCCAGCCGGCTTTTCTTTCAATTTTTCCTCCCCATATAAATAATAATGAATCAACAATGTTTTTCCTCGTCGTTTTTCCGCTATTCATATTATTTTCTTATTTTTCTCCATCCAATCTTTCAATTTTCCACGCTGTTTTTTCCGTCAACAATTTTTCAATAAACAAGAAAGCAACAATATTTTTGTGCGTCAACTACCACCCCTTTTTTTAAAACCGGGCTGGTCGCAACTTTATTTTGAAAATGTATAGATGGAAAATATAACTTTCTCTGATGAAAAGAAAAGAAGGGAAAAGAAAAGAAAATCTAATAAAAAATATATGTATTGAAGAACATCCAATTTTCCATTAGTTTTTCTTGTAATAATTTTCGCCAAAGAGTCAGTGGGAGATTTTCTTTTTTTTTTATTTAAAGTTCGAAAAGAAAAGCGAGACCGGAAAATTATTGAACGAAGAGACTGTTTACTTGTTACTGTACGACCCAATATCTAAAAAAATTTTGAGTGAAAATTTTTCTTTCTCATTTTCGAGTTGAATTTTCATTTTCTTGATTTGGATTCTTTTGAGTGAAATTTTTGAGTGAAATTTTTTTTGAGTGAAATTTATTTCCTTCCGTATTTCGAAATCCTTTATAATTGATGAGTGAAATTTTTATTTTTTTTAAATATTTTCATGTCTTTATGAGGTCGACTTCCGACAGGATTCCTAGTAACAAAGTCGAGTTTTTCTAAATTTTCTTTGAATACATTAACACTTGTATGTATACATGGAATGGCTAACATTTTTTAGTATCGAATTTTGTGCAATATGTAGGCGTCATAATATATTTGAAATAAAGAGACAGAAAGAAAATGAGCTCTAAATTATTGATCCGATTCTCGAACTCCATATCCACTTGACAAATACAATGAAAGAAAATTCAAACTGTACGTGGGTATATTATTTATCTACAAATGACCTATGTAGAAAAACCTGATAATTTTCCCATTAGTCTCTACGTAATCTTCTATGTACATTTCGTACAATTTTCCCCTTTTTCCATCCACAGACATCTATACTTGTATATATTCCGTATATATAATTTTTCCCGCAGTTTTGACGATATTTCATTCTGGAAAATTCAAACCATTTTCCTTCGTCTATATACCCATAAACCGACTTTTACACATTTTCATAAAATCTGAAGTGCGATGGGGGGCGAGACGAAAAATTCATTCAGAACGTGTGGGCGATAGGGGATCGAGGAAAAGCGTCAGGGGTCCCAGGAAGTCTATATAAGATAGCCCGACCATATCATTCGTATTACTCTCATCGTGGATATTGTATTGTCAAGTTTAAAAATAGAATTTTACCAGGAAAAAAAAAATTGTTTAAAAAAAAGCTCATATTCCTTAATAATAAGGACATCAAATATTATAAGAAAGGAAAACAGGAATTTATATAAGACAAGTTGTAGTTTCTCGTATGGTGACACAACGGATTAAAGAAAATTAGGTGTTGTGCTTTTTTCCTTTTTAATTGTTATCTCCTATTTATTGGGATTTATTATTAATCAGACGGGCAAAGAAAATTTTTTTAAGTGAAGTTGTTTTGTGGGAAATTTACCATAAGGATAACTGGTCGATCTTGGATTAAATTGGTGTCATTGTCGAATAATAAATAGAAAAAAAACCCCAAAGAACGTTATTATTATCGGTCGATTATTTTGGTGAGTAGAAATAAAAATCATTCTGTAGAAAATATTTTAAATAAATTAGTTTTGACTTTGAAATTTTGAATTTTATATTTTATGAAAATTGGGTCATATAATTGTACCCATTTCCAGAAATCGATAAAAGAAAATATCCCTTAACTATATTTTAATATTGTAAAGAAATTCAGGATACCTTTATTCCCAAACTTATACCCGGACACCAGGTGTGGTGTTAATTAGCGATATTGAATTTACAAATTTATCAATCCAATTAATCGATTTCTATAATAATCTATGGATTCGAAATAATTGTTAATCTAATTTACATATCTCTTATCATAATAAACAGAAGCAAATTAAATCCATTTAAATACCCAAACTTATCCATGTAAATGGATGATAATCATTTTATTAATGGACGAGCATGAACGAATACTATGAATAGTTGAAATGTATGAAAAGTAATTAAATATTAAGTAGAATTTCCTTGAAATGATTCAGGATTTTATAAGGAAACTTAAGGTCGAACTAAACGAGAAATACTCGAATTAAATCTATAGTTAGAGGAGTACGTACTCGGGAGAATTCAGAGAATTATAAAAATGTAGTAAAATTCGGTAAATTTCATCCTAAAAATGTGTGCAAATTTTGGGCAAATTGACAATCAAATTTAGACAATTTACAATGAAAATTGAAAGCTCAATCTTTCAATAAAATCTCTGAAATGTTCCGATTTTTATAAAAATTTTCTATTTCCAAGAAATGAACCGATTTTCTTAAAATTTTCAAAATTTCCTAAAACTTTTCAATTTTCCAAAAATTTTCTAATTTTTCAAAAATCTTCCAAATTTCCAAAAATTTTCCAAAAATTTTTCAATTTTCCTGAAATTTTACAATTTTCAAAAATTGTTTCAAATTTCCTAAAATTTTCCGATTTTCCAAAAATTTTCTGATTTTCAAAAAATTGTTCAAAAATTTTCTGATTTTCCAAAAATGTTCCAATTTTCCAGAAATTATCTGATTTTCAACAAATTTCTTGATTTTCAAGAAATTTCCTCATATTCATGCAATTGCCCGATTTTTATTCAATTTTTGATTGAATTAGGGCTACTCAGAATCAAAAATTTCTAGGTTTAAGGGCATTTTTCCGATGAAACTGTATTTGATTTATTACAAAATTGGTTATGAAATAGGTAAATTATTTTTAGAAATTCAATTTCTAGGACAATTTACCGATTTAGGACACATCCGTTGCAGACTTGTGTCTCAAGATGGGATTTTTATTTAACATTTTCCCAGTCGACTGAGGGAAGAGATAAGAAAAATCTTAAAATAAAATTCTAGAAAAATTTGGATCAGAAATATAAATTGCAAAATTAAATTAAATTCGCAACAAATTTTAAGGAAATTTTCAGGAAATGCCTACCTTGTAAGGTTAAGAAATTATTTCGAGAACAAGATGTTGTTCTTCTGCAGAAAATTAATTTTAAAAATTCACCAAACATTTAATTTATTTAATAATAATTAAAATTTATTTCTTGTTATAAAACAAATAAAAAGTCCTTAAATTAATTTTAAAAACCCTTAAGTTTAACCAGAAATATTGCCAATATTTTCTGAGGTAGCATCAGCAATATTACAGCGCTCACACCGTCGGTTACAGCTCCGGAAATTACATTTGGTTCATTGAAAGGGGATGTTGTATCTATCGGATACCAATTTAGAAATTAAATTAAATTCTGAAATTAATAATAAGAAAGAGATGGAATTAATGAATAATTTATTGTATTCTATTTATACATTTTTTACAATTCAGAAATAAATAGATTAAATAAATATTAAATAATTATTGTATTTTAAGAAATGTTACTTAAATAAATCAGATATTATTTAAATAATTGAGTTAAAATTATTAGACTTATTTCCTAAGAGCAGCCCTAAATTTATATTGAACTTAAGAAATTATCGTTAAGGATTTTGGCTTAAGAAATGTTGTATATTCCGCTAAATAAATAATAAATAAAATAAATATTGAATGGTTCTGGCTTTTGATTTTTGGCAGCGAATAATAGGAAGAAAATATTGATAAAAAAAGGGACATTAAAATTCAATAAAATATTGCAGCCACACCCGGATCCCAAAAATACATTTTATCGATTGATTGTACAAATGAAATAAATACTCATACAAAATTGTGTCTTTATCCGAAATTTATACGCCCCCTGAAAGCTTTTAACTGCCAAAAAAAAGAAACATATCAATTCCAAATATTGAATATTTTTTCTCTTCCCACCAATTCCAGCCCGACGAAATGTCTAGCGCTATAATTTTCATGTTCGCATTACTCATCGTTCCCGGATTACCAATGTCCTATCCGGTGTTTGGAACGAAGCGATATCATCGCGGTTCAAATAAAGCCATCATCCAACCGATACCGCTACCAAATAATCAACTATCCACATCGTACGGTGTGAATCCCCCAATCGCACCCCAATATTACGATGATAGTTACTTAACATCCGGTACCAACTATCCGAATCAATATTCCGGATATCCGTATGACAGTAACATTTACTACCCACCCCATCAACCACAATATCAATCGTACGGTCTACCCACATACCGTGGCGATTATAAACCAACGCAATATTACTATGCCCATGGGCCAACGTACAGTTACTATGATGAACGAAGCGATACCCCAAATCCATTGGATGATCTGCACGAAGAAATGTTACAGGAAGATGAACGGGAACGGCAGCGAGAGTTGATGCCACCGAATTACTACGGTCAGGAGATGTGGTTCGAGAAGAGCCCAAGCCGTCCGAATAACGATCAATTAACAAACGCCTTTCTAAACAATCTTATGCTGTACAATAAGCAGATTAGTGACGAACGTAAAGCGGAACAGCGAAATTATGATTTCGATGAGTATACCGATTCGAATGGTAACCCAGATTACTACGAACAAGCGGCAGGATCGTTTGATACGAAAAAATATCAGCCAATCGTTATGAATCCAATGAGCCATTTGAGTAAAAATAAACCTGCCGAATTGGATAAGGATGTAAGGGATTTAAAATCGTTGATTAAAAATGAAAAGTTACAATCCCAACGGCAAAATGAACAATCCACCGATTGGATGAATAAGGATTCAGGATATGAAGCATCCGAACCCGATTACGATGATGATACATGGATAAATTGGGATACGAAACGAAGTCAATACTTCACCCGATTACCGCAAAATTTTGAAGGGTTAGTTGAACTAACCGATCGTAAACCAACATCACTAATCGAACATTACCGAAAGTTAACGACGAAAAAACCGATGTTGCCCACAACGACAACGACAACAACGAAAAATCCGGAAATGAATGAAATGTATCCGGGACAGAAGGAAGTTGTACTGCCGAGACCGGCGACACCGGTTCGACATCCATTCTCCGCACCCATAATGGAGATGTTGACACATAACGCCGTTCAGGATAAGCGGGACGTGAAGAATAGCCAACAATCCGCACCAAATGTTTACGAAACAATTAAGCAATTGATAGCAATGGAACAGAGTCTTGAAAATGTAAGATTTTTTGAAATTAATTATTATTTGTAGCAGGAACTTTTAACGGAAGACGCTCAAAAATAAAATTACCTATAAAATAACGGATCTCTAGAAATATCCCTCGCCCAAAAATGAACCATTCCAAAAAATTTGGAAATCTCAAAATGGAATATTGACCCCCAAAAAACAAATATCCCACAAAAAAAAATTATTCGTTTGGGGCAAAAACAAGCGGGGAATTATTTTTAAAGAATTTTCCCAGAAAAACTTTTAAAAAATATCCCATTCACAAAATAAATTTCCCAAAATATCCCAATTTGTAAAGATTTACAAATGCATTTAAGAAATGCTTCGACAAAAATTTATATTAAATAGAAAAATAAATATCCCTATATCCCTTTAAAAATATCCCTCGCTCAAAATTAAAAAAAAATTGGAAATCTCAAATATAATTTCCAAACAATTCTATTGACTTCAGAAAAAAAATATCCCAAAAATATCCCACCAAATAAAATTATTTATTGAATACTTATGTGGAAGAAAAACCAGCGAGGAGGCATTTTTAAGAAATTTCCCTGCAAGATACTAAAGAAAATATCCCACCACATTAAGAAAAAATATCCCAAACACAATTTTAATTTCTGAAATAAGAAAAATTATCAACATAAAATATCTCATTGTCAGACTAATTTTTTTTCGAAATATCCCCAAAAATAAATTTTGAGCCCAAAAAATCCCATTAAAAAAAATGAAATTAGCCCACATCCGAAGGGATTTTTAATATTTATTTAAAAGAATTTCCCAAAAATTTGGAAAATAAACGGATAATTAATTAATTCTCCTTGCCTTCCAATTTATTTCTTTACAGAAATCGAACGACGTCAAAATGCAGAAGCGATTCGTAACGAACGAGCAATCGCTTGTACAAGAATTGGACGGCCTCAAACGGAAGACCGTTGATTAAGCCAAAATATAAAACCACCGGTAATTTCATTCCATTTATTTTTTATGTATAAAAGAAATATAAATATAATTAATATTTAACTGAGATAATTAAAAATCACAATATATCATTAAGAGGAGGACACAATTAAAATTATTTAATTACATTACATGAAAATGTATTTAATTAAAATTTAATTGGAGCCACCAATTTATTAAATAATTAATTAATAAAAAAAAAACAAAATCTTACTGGAGACTGAATAAAATTTTGTATAAAAATATAAATTTCCAATTATTTCCTATAATTTAATATTTCTTAAATTAAAATTTTTCATTTTCCCTTCAATTGTATAAAAAAACCAAAATCATGAAATAAGTAAATTTAACGAGTAGATTAGGAAATTTTAAATTATTAATAAATAATTAATTAAATATAAAATAAAAAAAACGGGGGAAAGGAACCGATGAAATGATTGAATAGATAATTTTAAACAGACCCTTCCTTTGGCAGCTAGCAAGGAAACTACACAGATGAGTATCGAGTCCTTTAAAGAAAATTAAAAAGAAAGTCGATTGACATTAAGGAAAATATTAATTTTATTATAAATGGGAAAAACTTCATAAAATATTGTATAATTAAATATAAAAACAAATCTAATCATTAATTAATTAAAGGAAAACAAAACCCGGATATAATCGCTAATAATTAATTTTAAATTCAGATTTAAATGGATCAGTTATCCTATTTTTTAATTTAATAACTAAATGTCAGTCTACATGTGATAAAAATATAATGAATTATTATTAAAAAAAAATTAAAAGAATGGAAGCCAAACATGAAATCAAACCCAAATGAATAATTTAAATTAAAACCACGAGAGAAATCCTTTTTTTTTTTTAAAAATTAATTAAATTTATTAATAAAAAAAAAGAGAACATGGACTGCAAGTAGTTAAATCAAGTTAATTGTGTTAGATTTTCAATTAATATTTAATTAAATATTTAAATACCGTATTTGTATAATTAAATGGAAAGGAAACGAGAAATAATTCATAACATTTATAATTTAATTTTTTAAAACTTTAATTTTACTGATAATAATCTACATGTACCTTACTTAACCATAACCATTAATAATCGAGCAATTAAAATAAAATAAAATTAAATTAAATTAAATAAAAGATCCTTGATAGTTATTATAATTTCCTTGCCAATCATTTATTATTTAATGTTCCATTTTTTTAACGGAAAGGACGGAGTTCTTAAGAACAGATAATTATACTCTAATATTTAAAATCTTAATGATCTAATCTAACCAAGTCTCAGAAAATTTGATAATAAAAAAAAATGGCAATTGTGGGTTTAAAGGAAAATAATAAAATAATTAAATAAAAAAACTCTATATTTAGGATAGATATTTTATGACAACAAAAAAATAGAATTATTTTGAATAGGAAAAGTTAAAAATGTATTTTATATAAACACAACTAATATTTTTAAAAATATGAAAAAAAAAAAATAAATTTAATAATAAAAAGTTTGGAAAAAGGACGTTATTCAGATGTTTGTTCTCATTCAACATCACTGACAAATATATTTTAATGAAATTAATTCCTAATAAATTCAAATAAAGGATATATTGGAACCATATCCTTTGTTTGGAGATTGTTATATATTAATTTCAAGGAAATGGAAATCTGTCGTAAAAGTTTGTTGGAAATCATCATTTTCCTACAACTTTCTTTGTTATTACCCACAAGTCACCGACACAATTAATATTGTTCGAAATGAATGGGAAATGATAAGAAAATTATTAAACTTTTCTTTTGTAAATATTTCCTATATATACATACAGATATCCCGAGCAATGCTGTTTTTGCACAAAATTTTTAATAACACTTACCCTGTTATTTCTTAATCATATAAAAATTTCGTTGGCTGGCGAATTCTATAAAAATTAAATTTCGAAAATAATTTGGATGGTAATTTCCAGCCAACGAATTTTATATTAAAAAAAATCGAGTTGTTTGTTGAAAAAAAAATATAAGTACGGTAAAGGTTTGTTAAGAAAATTTCAAAAATAAAAAGACATTAATTGTATGAAAAAGAGGCTTCTTGTACATATCTCTACATATAATAAATTTAAAATATATATATATTATATATAAAAATTAAAATAAAGGATTTACCAACAAAAAAACATGTTAAAAATTATTATAAAAATAATTAATGCTTTATTTGATTTAATTTGTA
>JANTOP010004351.1:0-17455 GCA_027564815.1 Symmerus nobilis
GGAAGAAATCACGGAATCGGAAAGTGAATAATAAATATATACTGAAAATATTTATTACAAAATGTACTGTTTTTTTTTCTAATTTTAAGCCATTTTGTCGTTTTATATCAATAAATTGAATAAAAGAAGAAAATCATGTTGTATTTTATTTATCTCCTTTTGTCCCATGTATTGGTTACACTGTGTGCCGGTGCCATTTGAAGTCGGCTGCAGCCGCAAATAATTTGAAAAAATAAATGGTAGAAAATAAAAATTTGTTTGTATAGTACTTCCTCCGTTGACTCAATAATAAATAATAAAATCTTTTAAAAAACAAACATCTCGGAAAATTGAAGAGAAAATACTTCATTAAAGTAAAATAGAGCATTGTCATGGAAATTGGATAAATTCTAAAAATCGGAAATTAGTATCGGTTGAGCAACATAAAGAAATCTGAATAAATAATTTTTATAAAATGTTCGGATATTTTTTAAATTTTTCAATTTTTATAGATTTTTTCTCAATTTTGTATAAAATTGTAAGATTTCGACGAGAGTTTCGGATCCTCGTAGATTTTCGATTTTCAAATTTGTAGTTAAATTTTCCGATTTCTGTAATAATTTGCGATTTACTTGAGATTTTCATTAGAGGATATTTCAGATTTGCGTGTACTTCGATTATTGTGGGTGTAACTGCAATCCAATTTTAAATATTTCAATAAAATATTCCATAAATTCCAAATTCCCTAACTTGTAATAAAAGTCTGTATTCTTTCGATTTTAAATGTTTTTAACTTATATTTCAATATTCTCGAGTGGAATTTTGAAAACATAACGCAAACTTACTTGCGATCAACATTTTGTAAAAGCTGTAGCACATCATTGTTAATTAACAAGAAAATCAATTAAAAATTCAAGAACTATTATTCATTATTAGTATTGGAAATGTTTATATAAAACGAATTTTTATGAAAATGTGTTCAAATTGGGAGCAGTGATTTCAATATGAACACCTGCATACATATGTGTGGCTTCTTTTTCGTTGGTTTTATCGTTTATCACTTATCATTTGTCGGAGCTCCAACTTGTTCGCGCCCTTAGAATATTGTTTGTATTCATATTATTGATTCACCTCCATTGGGTTTCGTATTTATCCGGTTGTTGGAGTCGCTAATCAATTATTTGTAGCTAGATTTTTTAAATTCAAGACCAAGGGGGAGGTCCCTATTCAAACTTATCTGATTTCCAATCTGATGGACGCATGAGAAGGAACGTAGAGGATATATTTAAATAGACGGAAGAAAGATTGAATGATTTGATTAATCGAGATTGACTGAATGCCTAGTGTTGAATCGACAACATTAAATACAAACATATATGGGTAACTTATAAGAATGTTATCACTATAATTAGTGCCGCCTCTGATTGAATGATTAACATATAGAAATACCTTATTAAATACCTACTTGTTTTCACCTTTTTATTCAAATTAAGGGTATGTGACGTGTGTCTGTTTCAAAGGGGCGGTTTTTCTTATATCGGGCTTTCTTGTAATACCAACATCGCGCTTTTTTGTTAGGATTCAATTTTTTATTATAATAACCCTGAGTTGGCAGGTAATATTTTATTTGAGACGGTTTAGTTGTTAAGGGGTTGTTATCTATTTTGTCTATGATATTTATAGAATATATCAGAGAGCATTTATTGTAATAATTCTTTTTTACTTTCGGGAGGGTTTTCTTTGGTGGTAAGGTGTTTATCTATTTCGAGAATATTTGGGTGACGGTGTTTCAGTTCGATTTTATTTTTGTTTTCTTCCTTTTCGGTTTAATTTCATGTTAAGAATTATGAGTTTTTTTTTTATTAGACAGTAGATAAATTCATTACTCATTTTGTATTATAATTTAAATAACAAAATTATCTTTTCTCGATAATAGAATAACAAAAATTTTAATAACAATAGACATTTTTTAAGGCTATTGTATGTCTACCTTTAATTTAACGTTTTTTTTTTTGTTGAACACACTTCATTTTGATAGGCATGATAGTAGCAGTTCTTTATACTAATGTACTTTGTACAAGTAGTAATAATGTGGTTTGTTAAATGGACTATTAAGGGGTTATCTAATAACATTCAGCGATTATTATTATGTTAGTTTCGAGGTTATATAAAAAAGGAAATAGAATATTAACAATAATTATTAATAATAGAAAAAAGGTAAAATTAACCCGACACAATGATTGAATGTTTTCAAATATGATAACACATGTATAGTATATGTATTTAGAAAAGAACTATTTATAGTATCAGCTCAATTATAGGGGTGGTCTGATTATGCGAATTTCTAATAGTAGTAGTATATTTTAATTCTAGTAAAAATTAATAAAGTAATATAGTAAACATTCACAAGTAAATTTAAGTACAATTCGATTTTAATACTTAAGAATAAAATAAGTTTTCGGTTTTAATTATCATATGGTAAATACTTTAATTTGAAGGATTTGAATACTTTATGAATTCTGTAAATTACCGCCCCTCTGCATAATAATAATAATACCGCATAATTGTCATATAACTCGTTTTAAGACATCTACTGTTCTTGTAGAGTGTCTTGTACTAAGTTAGGTTCTAACAGGGAAGTGATAGGTCCCATACTAAAATAGTCAATCAAAGTAAGACTTTGATGGACTGCTCCTAGGGATCATTAAGTGTCGATTCAAATTTGATAACAATAACACATATAAGTCAATCAAGTATACATTTCAGGGTCTTAGCATTAAATACCAAAGTAGCAATAATAAGAATAACTGGCCAACAAGATCCAATTTATGTTCACGTCTATTAGGATTAAATTGAATTAGGACCTGTAAATTGAGTTAGGGATCTTTCCTAAGATAAATTAAGTAAACTAGATCCACTTCACCACGTCGATTTTTGTTTTGAATCCAAAACAATAGTCGTTTTGATCGTTTCTATCACGACATCGCAACAATTGAAAAGCGTTATGAAGGCGTCTGGGACAAAGGCATGATGGCTGACTATTGCTGGATGCAAATTCGCGAAGATTCCACGGTACACAAAAAAAAAATGGTTGACATCTTTGGAATGTACTCCCCAAAATACATAGAAAAAAGTCTACTTTTTGGTGTGAACTAGTGTATTCGATGAACTGATAAATTGGATCGGAATTGGAATATCAAATTTTTCAATTATAATTAATTTCTTAAATAATTTTATTTAATATAATAATTATCGCTTCGGTATTAATTTAATAATTACCATTTACCATTGTAATATTAAGGGGGCATATGCAGTAATCGTTTGAAAAAAATCGATGATTTTACGATTTTTTTTTGGCCACGCATTAAAATAATTATTGACAAATGTTTTTCCACTTGAAAGATATTTATTTAAAGATAGTGTACAAATCTTTTTGTGGCAAAATCTGACGAAATGCCGGAAGTACAGATCATTTTCCAGAGGACCAAAAAAAAAAGTGTTTTGCGGTGATCACCGCTGCTGCCAACTGGATCGTCTGAAATTAAAAAACAAAGCGGGAATCATTAGTTAATGATATAATGCTGTGCTTGAACGAAGGACTTTGTCGGATTTTGATTTTTCACAAAATGGCGGATGTTGAAACTCAAAATATAGTTCCAAAATTTCACTCACATTTTCAGCTGTTAAAAAACAAATAATCGTTAAAATTAAAAATCCTTCGTTCAAGTACAAGATAATTATATATATAATAAATGAAAAAAAGGTCCAGCTTGATCGGTAATGCCGTTCTCAAGTTACAGTGATCACCGCATTCGAAAACATGGTTTCGAGAAAAACACGTTTAAAGTTTTCAGTACGATTCATATGCCGATAAGAAATTTACGACACGGCTCCACGCAAAGCTACTTATCTCCATAAATAACGGTCCGTTAAGTCTGAAATTTGCAGAGAATACTTTTGAAATATGCTACTTTTAGAAAATGCAAATTTTCTCAAAATTATTACTGCATGTAACCCCTTAAAATGTAAGTTTATCGAGTAAAAAGTATACACAATGTAACGGATAATTATGTTCTTTAATAAGCACTAATTTCACTATGAAAGAATACTAAATACTTTGATTTTGTAAATATTCATAAATATTGTGCATAATTGGTGTTGTATTGTGCAACCAAGCGATTGGAGGAAGAAAAAGGCTGCAATTTAAGAACTTGGAGTTGGATAAATGTTTGACGCTTCCACTGTTGTCCAGACAAGAATAGTCCAATAGATCCAATAATCTGGTGGATACAACACGGTAAAGAATATCCAAATTTCAAAAATGTAGCGATCAAGTACTTAAGTCCTCCTCTTCTTTTATTAAGGGACAGTATTTATACTGAAAACCGAAATAAGCTATGTCCAGATAATTAATTTCCCCAGTTATAACATTCTAATATTTATTAGTTATTAATTACTAATTTTATACCTTTTTTCCACTATCCGATTATCCGGCCGGAAACTACTAGCTATCCGGATATCCGGCCGGATAGTTGAAAACCAGCCGGATAAGCCGGATACCGGATATCCGGCACATCCCTAGTAAATATTGTTTTGAATTAAGAAAATGTTAATCCAATTTGTCGGGAACTATGGGGTATTACATTACCAAAATTCGATCTAACTGGATCGTATAATTTTGAATCCCATCCCTGGTTCAGTTGTCAATGAATGATCAAAAGTTCACATTTAGATCAATCATACTAAATGACTGAGTTAAATTAGATATACCATAACTACAATGAAAGTGTATTGTTCGGAAAGGACATTTCTATAAGGATATCTTATAGACCCTAAGCAAAAAAATGTATATGGGGATATGACTCGGTATAATTTCTTTTCTATTTGGATTCACTTCAAAAGAGAGGTGCATATTAATAATGATCGTCACCATTGTGCTGTCTGATCGTATACGCACAACCGAACGATCGAATGGAATAAAAATATGGTGTCTCTGACATGAGATTGGAATGACTATACTAAAAACCTTGGATGCTCTGTACATGTATTGTATAGAGTTATGTGGAACATAAAAAATGCATGAATATACGATTATGGCACGTACATACATCGATACAGAAAAAGGGCTTAAGGCTATAAACTGATTAAATTGGGAACAGCTGCTACAGATAGGAAACAAGAAGCGACTTACGTCGAGAAAACCTCCACTTTTAATTTGTATGAGTTTTCGGATTTTCATTTTATTTTATTTTTTTTTGTCTGATTTTTATTTTCATAATTTTTTTTTCGATATTTCTTTTCTTGTATTAAAAATCTTAAGTGCATTTTTCGGAAACATATGCACTTCGGTGTGTTTTGATTGAGTTTCATTGATAACTGAATGTTTTCTTTTTTCATTTCGTATTTTTATATATTTTTATGTGTTTTTTTAGAGATCCCTTAACTTCTTAATATTACTTAGAAATCAACAATATTTAATAATTCCTATCGACAGTTAAAATCAATTAACACACCAGCGAATTTTTATTTTCGCCCAATATCCGGTGGAAGTAATTTTTTTTTGTCTAATTTCTTGCTCATAATGTAACATCGTAATTAATTTAGGGATTCGAATATCAAATGCATCAAAATAAAGATTTTGGTACTTCTACCTAGCCAGAAATTGTAATTAATATCAATATCGGTATATTTATTGATGGAGCAGTACCACCGGTACCGGACCAATTGTTTATCCCTTTTCGAGAGACAAATATCAGTTGTCATTGCTTGCGGAACTTTATAAGTTACTCTTTTATGTACAAATGGTAATTACAAATATTAATCATTACATATAGTTAAAATAAATTAATTAAAAAATTGCTTTTTTTCGACCGAATGACTAGAAGTAAGCCCTTAAATTTATCTGGAGTATTAACCAGGGCGTCGATTTTTGGATGAAGAGAAAATATTCTCATAGGAAAAGTCAAATTTCTCTCAAAAATTTAATTTTGCTATTCTTGAATTATTTTCGAGAGAAATTTTTCACCGTATAACAAGACAACCATATGACGTCTTAACAAAATGTTACAGCTTTTATCATAAGCGTTTGCTTTATTCAAGAGATCATTACTAAAATAAAATACAAAAATTAAATATTTTGGAAAAGTTTAAATTTATCTAAAAAATATCAAAAATTCTCAAAGGCTCGCACCGAGAAATTTTAATATGGAAAATCGGGACATTTGATCAGGACTTCCCCATTATTTTTTTCGGATCCAAACAAATGTAATAATGCAGGAAGTTTATAAATTAGTTGAGGAAAAATACAAAAATATCAAAACTAAACTTTTCGTTCAAAAGCTTTGCAAAAACTTAAAAGATCCCAGATAGCTTCATTTTCCAAACTTTATTTTTTACGTTCTCAAAAATTTTTTCTATCCATATAACGATCCTTTAATAAAATTTCAAATTTTCCAAAAAAAAACTACAAAAATCTGTAAAGCTCATTTAAAGCTAAAAATTAATATGTCTTTTTATATACATAGTTTGGAATTGAATTTTTATGCCATTCATTAAATTTAAACGAGATATGAAATTTTTGCAGAAACCTCATCCAAACGATTAAAAGCGCACAGAAAGCTATTTCACGATATTTTAAATTTTCCCCAAAAAACATGCATAAAAAATCTCGAAAGCTCATTGAAAGCATATATTTATGCAAAATGTCAGGCCGATAACCGATGGTGATTTACAATTCAATTCTCTTCAATTCCTTTTAACGAAAGTTTCTGATTTCATTTACATTTAATTATTGGGATAACAATTAGAGTCCATACTGACTAAAATAATATTTTAATTTAAAGCTTTCGACGATTAGCTAATATCGCTATGAACTAATATTTCTTTTGTTAAAGAAATTAGTAAAATGATTCAAAGTGATGAAATAAAATAATTTTAGTTATCCTAAAAAAATCTCATTGGAGAATGAACTGAAAGAATATTTTCTCCTAATTCAAGAATCGACCCCCAGATGTCACCAATTGCAAGACGCGTTGTAGTAATAGTAATTATAATTCCAACTAATTTTTATAGTAGAGGAGATATGAACATTTTCAGGTAATTCATGGCCCATAAATATGAACTATGAACTATGAACTAAACTCTCATATAAATCATTCATGAGTCGGAAAGAGTGAGTCCCGTCTCTGCTATTAATTTACTAAACTAGGTGGTGGAAAATATTTCATTGGTTAATTGTGTATTGATCTGTTTGTCACCACACCAGCTCCGCTCTGTACGACTTTTTTCTTAATAAATTTTGGAAAAGATACTAATATCGGTTCGTATATGCAACATCATTAAATACGAACTGCAAAATTTAAAATTTTAAATTATCCAGAAATAACGTTTTCCGAAAGCTGTATGTTTTGCTGGATAGATTTGATATGTCCCGCTTCATAGAGAAATACTACTGGAATGGAAGTCATTTTCTCTCTGAAAAACAATATTTTTGATAAGATTCGAAATATTTTAACGGTAATTTTACATGTGTTTTAGGTTTTAGTTTATCTAAACTCTATCCTGATAAAAAAAAGAAATACGCACCGGTAATTCCAGTCGATTAATTTGACTTGGTAAGTACCGGTAGTACCGGTTTCAATAGACAGTATTTGATATTTTAAACCCTATTATATAATTTAAGACATGAGAATAAGATGAGAATAAGAATATTCGCCCTGCAGAATAACCAATTATGATTTTTAGGTAAATGACTTCTTTGCCTGAGACGAGTTGTTTTTTTTTTCGGTTCCCAAAATACACCGTGTGTTATAGTATACCATGCAAGAGAGTCATTTAATGGGGGTGGTCCGACATGTAATAAAAGACATGAAGCATGCGGCCAATCTTAATTTGAAACCAGTCAACTTTAAAAATATTATATTTTATTAAATAATTATTTTTTGTATGTGAACGAAACAGCTTAAACAGCTCTGCAAGAAAGATAAAAAAAAAGCGTCGAGACTCGTTTATCATACATAATTTTTAAATAACACTTCAATTTAAATATAATAAGACAAAAAATGTAAGACCTATCAGACAGACTGTATTTGAAAAATTAAGGTAAAATTTAGAGCTGTAAATTGAGACACGGATATAAACAGAAAAAACATAAATATTAGTTTGCGCAACATAATATTTATGACTATGCACTCTGGCTATAAGGTGTTTTTAATCATATAATTTATTTGAAAAAGAGTTCAATGATTTTTGAAAATTGTGCTAAAGCACTATGGATATTATTTATAATTTTCCATTCGATTATTGTTCTTTCGGTTGACCACTACAATACCACAATAATCTAATATCAACAAATATAAATATGTTATTGAAAAAGAATACGAAGATTCGTATCTTCTTATCCCAGGTATTCCACATAATAAATGGGCAGATGAGCATCTCAAGCTGTCGCGTTTTTATACGAATAATTACACAAGTTTTAGAAGATTAGAGGAGAGTTTTTTTTTTCTTCTGGTTTTTGTTTGGAAGAAAATACGGATAAATTTCTGGTAAGAGTTGAAAGTTTTAATACGGACATTCGAGTTTTTTTTTCTCTGAGCATGATATGGCGGTGCATTGACATTGTAAAACTTTTACTATTAAAGTGTTACACAACTATGTGTAAAATATTTGTATATAAGTTATACTAGGAGTTTACCCATTAAGAAGTACACTCATTCAAGTCATATAGAAAATTTCAATCATTTAAATCAGGGATGCACACGTAAAATAACTTTAGGGGTAAGAAAATATATTTTGAAATTGTTCCTGGTCTTTATTTTGCTTTGAAGCCATAAAGTGGAAAAGCCAAAAAATTGTCTTATGATCTATTTTATATTTTCTATATTCTCGTTAAGCTCGTATGAGAGTTTAATTTTTCAAGTTTAAAATCTTTTGTTCCTCAAACTCTAAAATGAAAAAGCTATTAAATTATTAATGGTTTAGCTTTTATGATCATCGTGCGGTTTTCTCTAATTCCCATTTTAATTTCATTTTTATATGGGGGTATGAAAATACCTTTATGTGTTAGGCGCTGTGCACCCCTGATTCAAATGGTACAGTTAATTATTTAAAACAAGTAAATATTACCATGAACATCACCCTTAAACTTTTGTATATTTAATTTAGCGTTTTCATATTGGTTGATGATATCGTGTTATGCAATCTATGAACATTACTATATTATATTTTTACAAAACTTATATGATAGCTTTTGTGGATTTGGAAGGCCGCAAGGAATAATTTCCCGGACATTTAATTCTTTAATAAAATCGATAATCTACACTGAAAATAAATTTCTGTACAATTAATAGAAGATGGCTGTGTTGACGATTAACAAAATAATACTTATTAAATAAAATAGTCGTCATGGCGACAACTGTTACTTCACAGTTGATGGCAATGAATGGCAATAAACAGAATATTTTGAGACTACCGGGTTATCCTGCTGATGAAAAATGGAAATATTTACGCAAAGTAAAGTTCCCAAAGAAAATTATGATGATCCATCCACAACCATTAATAAGAATTATGTAAATTTGTAACTACAGATAGGGACTTGGGGCATGCCCTAAGTGCTTAACGGTGGACACCCCTATTTTCACATCTCGAGCTTAGACCTAAATATTTTCATTGGTAGCTTATAGTCACGCACGAGTGATCAGTTTCAATACTGTTATATTGTATTTCTTCAAACAGAATATTTATTTATATATTTTTAAGTCTACACCTTAGATGCCAAATTACTGTTTTTTCTTTTTAATAAATTATTAAGAATATTTCATATATTATAGAAAAGCCATATACAATTTTGGATCAAAATAAATAAATGGTTAAAGTAAACAGCATAAAAAAATATTTATATATGGAAACAGTATTTATGTTAGTGTTATAATTAATTTATAATTAAATGAATATGTATTTAAATGAAGAAGTATTTTCTATGTTTACCCGCGATTTGAATTTATATTTATAAGAGAACGTAAGAGAAATATTATAAAAGACAAAGAAATTTCGCATCAAATTTAGTAATTTCGAATAATTATATTCTTGTCTAGCCCTAAAACATTTGTAATTGTTTGATTTTCAATAAACAAACCCGATTGGTTCGTTTACATGTAAATTCTTTTCCATTTAAAATTACTAATTCGAGAGAAATAAAATTCTTCCCAATTCCACGTGGTGTTGTGGCCATATGTTCTACTTTTTTTTTATTCTCTATTTGCGGTACAAGTATATCTACACGTACTCGTATATATAAATAATAACGCTGGCATACCGAGCAGGCTTCAGGCTGCTGTTTTACACCACAAAAATTCAACTAGTGTCAAATATTTTGACACAGGTGGGTAAGATTTATATTTTTTTTTCGTATGATGGTAAATTTTTGGTAGTCATGCATTTTTTCTACGTCTACTCAAGATTTTTTATTTTGTTGGCGGATTATTTATAAACATTTTTTGGTTGTAAAAAGAAAACTAATAATTTGATTTATTTGTATAAAAATTAAAAATACAATGGATTATGGATTGTTGAAAATGTAAATAAATGTTTGATTTGCCGGGAGATTCATTTCTGCGAATCTATTAAATGTAAATTACTTTAGGATACCAGAAATATTTAAATATTGTTTGCAAGTCCCTACATTACACTTTCCATTATAAATCCTATATTATAAGTAGATTATCTATTTCTATTTTGCCAATAATTGTCGTGTCTTTAGGGAATATTATTTTCTTTAATTGTATTTGAAAACAATTTAAAAAAAAATAAAACGGCATTAAACAAACAACATTTAACCAAATCCCCTACAATAAACTTTAAATACATTATATTGATAAAATAAAATGAAAATTATTATAATTTACTATTTCATTTCATACAGTTTGTATAGATGCATTAAAGCCTCGTTTTATGTTACTATTTCAACGAATCGACTTCCATAAAAAAACTAATCAGAATCACTTATACCATCCATGATATGTTCAGGCTATATTTAAGAATTTAAATTTTTAGAAATTACATAATCCAACATGTTGAAAAATATCCTTAAAAATTTGGAAGATCTGATTACTATAAAATTCGTTATCTTATTCGGGGGTATAAATGTGTTATAATTCCAAATTTAATTGAAATTAGATTTTCAATATTTGCTGTTGGTTAAACGAGGGATGCCATAAATATCAATTAATTTTACGACACAAATTGTTCGGATAATATTAGATTCGATGATTTAAAATCGTAGAAATAAATTAAAATTCGAATTAATCGAATTTGTAATGGAGGCAGAAACTAGGAAGATATGCAATAAAATGATTCACTAATTTTCTAGTAATTTGAAAATTCAGTTCTATTTAATTAATCCAATTTCGATATAGTTATTCCAAAAAAGTCTCACAATATCCGAGATTTGAATTATGAGAATTGATGAGAGAATTGTGAGATTTGAATCGCGGGAGTGGGTGTCTCCAGAGTTGTTTTCACCCCTTCATCATGGCGGTGTCTTTAGAGTAAAATTTATTTAGGGGAGAGTTAAGATTTGGTTGTCGTAACGTTGGAGCAATATCAACATGTGCGAATTATAGATGATTGCTTTTATTTAGCTTCAAAATATGAGTTAAAACTTGTTGTTCTCTCTCACCCCTAATTAGGGTTTCTGGAGTCGAATCGACTCGACTCGGACTCGCAGAGTATTTGGGCAATTACTCGCACTCGGGACTCGACTCTTCGAGTCCGAGTTATTCAAATTTGAAGAGATAATTTATGTTAAACCCGTTGAGATGAAATTTCGAAACAAATATAAAATTTTGATTTCATTTTCATAGTATTATAAACTACGAAGGAGAAGTTTCTATAACTACTATCTATTGCAGTACCCACGAGTATTAAAATATATAAATTTTTTTAATGTTCTTCTGACAAAAATGGAACTCTGCAAGAGAAAATCAAAACAGAGTTAGGCCAAAATCTCGAGTAAGTTTTAAATTGTTAAAGTTATTTAAGATCCCTAGCCAATAAAATAATCAAGTTTGTAAAACTAGAATAATTCATCTACGAAATTTAGTTGAGCTAAACTGGCTCATACATCCCTGATGGTATCGACTTTGTCGAGCTTAACGATATCCAGAATTCGCTTTAACCTGCCAAAAAGACGGTTAAGGTTTGAAACGATAAGACTTCACGAGTGAATGCATATTTGTGCCAAAAAAATGATCCACAATTTGTACCTACAAAACAGGCATTTAGATTTAGCAGCACAATTATTAAAAAGATTTATGTAAAAAGAAGAGAAAATGGAATTAGCGAAAGTTTTGACAATGGAGGAGGAGTTAAATTTAATATAAAAAAAATGCGGAAGAACCTTCAAATGAACCCCCGAAAGTTATAGGAAACTGATACAAGAATTTTTGCTTTTCAGAAAAAGATCTGTACAACGATGTTTCTAATTCTACTTGATTTATTTAATTTAGTAATAATTTCAATTAAATATGTCTTTTGTTTTATTTGTATGCAAGTCATTTCTAATTTTTTATAATTTTTTTCAGTTTAAGTTATATTGTAAACGTTTTCTGTTTCACAGTCTTTCCTCAATAAATCCCTATTTATAATCACAACTTAATATCCAATGGACCGCAGAAATCGATATTAGAAACAACATAAAGCGATGCTCGGATGTTATAGCTAGATATCCATAAAGGATATCGAATGAGCAAATAATATGTAAAAAAATTTAATAAACAACAAATATACAAAGTAACAAATTTTCTTATCTATTTATTACAAATTTCCATTTATAACTCTTAAAAAAAATTGTAAGTAGGTCCATAAAATAATTTTTCAATATCTATAAGTACGTATAATATCGGGATACCGGCGACATATCAACTAATACTAATACCACCACCACTCAATTATAATTTATACAAATTTATTATCTTTCCTTGATTTTACTCATATCGAAACCATTTAATAATATAAAATTAAGAAATATTACCATGTACAAATTACCATACACATATATGATGCATGGAGGAGATTAATTTTAATTGCAATTTTTTTTTGAGTCATAAATTTATTAGGTCATTTGTACGAAATATTCATGAGATATTCGATTAACTGCAAGGTTTTTCTATTTTTAGGATGAACAGATTATACATCGAGAGTTATCCGAAGAGATGAATCCCTTCGTAATACTGACCATACACCATATTTTTTTAAGCGTCCGTAATTCTGGCCTTTAACTATTTCCGTTTTATATAGTTATAAGCCCTTAATTATGCTGGTCAGTTTGTTAAACGTTACCTGATATTCCACCACTTTGTACTATTAATATATGAAGACAACAGGGGAAAAACAAGGAATGTCACAAAAAATCGAAAATTGAGTTAAGATCGCCATTTAGTGGAAAAATTTCTATACTTTATTATAAACACATCTCTTTGGAATTGATATTCTGTGACATTCCTTGTTTTTCTCCTGTGGTCTTCATATGTAATTGTTTATATTTTATTGGATATAATGAAAATTAGGAAAATTGTAAATCTATAATAATATCCACATTTAATTTTGGATAATTGTTTAATTGTTTTGTTAAACTTTACTTATAATACATTGCCAACTTTTAAAAATTACATATTTGTTTTACTACCAAAATTGGTTGTAAACAAATTTCTTTTTATCATGAATGTAAATATAATAAATAGTATGTATACGACATGTATAGATATAAGTTTTTGTTATGTTGATTGCATAAAAACCTATGTTGGGTCGGTTGAATTTTATACCTGAATGGTTGACCATTGTTGTTGTTATTAGTAAACCGCCAAAAAAAAAAAATGTAAATACATACACTGTTTTCGGTTTAATCAAAGAATATATAGTACAAAAAAATATTCGCATAATTTTATGGTATTTACTTTTACAAAAAAGTAATGTATGTTATCCTTACATGGTCGACGATCGTATTATATTGTTGTGGAAAGTTAAATCTTACGTATAGAAAAGATAGAGAGACTTAAAGCGGTTATACCGTAAATTGAACTATAGACCCGTTGAATGCTGTTAATTATATGTGTATACTTATTATTTTAATTATTTTCATTTTATATATTTTATATCAAACATATAATCTTTGTTCATAAGTAATATACACCGGAAATGATTACTTTTAATTTTGATTATGGGGGGAAATCAGTAAATTTAGTAAATGTTATACTATTGAATCCTCAGAAATGTTCCGAAACAATCGACATTTTCTTGACATTTACCGTTGTGTTCCAAGCCCGATTTCCATGAGTATCCTCATCAAACATTTTTCAAAAAGTAAAGTAATTTTCGTTTCTTTCTCTAGCTAGACTTTTCTGAAGAAATGCAAAATTTCCCAATTATTTTCTTCAGCACGGGGATAATATAACGACGCAGAATTGTTCCCAAAAAGATAATGAAAAAGTAATTTCTCAAGATTTTGGAGAAATTATACCCCGTTTTCAGGTTGGTGTTTATGTGGTCCGTAGATATTCAGTTGCAAATTTCCAGAATAATGCCTATATGATTTCCTAGAAAATACAAATATTTAAATTTTAGTTACGACCTATATATTGGATAACTTATTCGAACTAATGACACGAAAACCTTAAAGTGCCTCACGGCTTGATCAAACGATTCAATTGGCCTGCGGGACCATCTGCTAACCCGATTAATATTTTCGTAAAACTAACAAAGTTGTTTGTAATACTAAACATAAGAACCTACGAAACCTATAAGAACTATTTTCTAAATATCAGTAAAAAGCAAGTTTAAATCAAGAAAATTCAAGATTGGGTCAGTTATACATTTTTTATTTCCATTTATGATTAAAAATTAGAATATAATAATTAGAAATTAGAAATATGGAAAATGATCGGGGAAAAAAATGCAGCCAAATTAGAAGAACTTTTCTTAATAAAATTGGGAATTGAGAAATTTCTGGGGATTTACAAACAGATTAATAACTGGGTAATAATCAATTTAATTTCGCGGAGACTTCTCCCTGAATTTCTTAATTCTTCCGGTGATTTTCCGACTAATTTTCTCCTTAATTGGACTGTTCACCGATTCATTCTGATTTTTCCCGCACTTTACTTTCCTTAATTTTTATAATTGTGCTAAATTTTTAAATTGAATATCGTTGCTTTTTTTTTTTTATTTTCTAGACTTTCCAACTCTTTCGTCCCAACTTTTTGTCTGTTTTGTTATCAGTATCACCAATCACCATATTACAAGCATAACCATTTTTTTAGTCATATTCTGACTTGTTGTATTTTCTTGTAATTTTTCCATTTCTTTCGACTTGACTAATTGATCGATTTCCATTTCCTATTATTCTACGCAATTTTCTCTGATTTTTCTGGTCTCTTCGGAACAATGGTCCGGGAAAAAAATCAGAAAATCCAGAAATTTGGAATAAAAACCGAGAGATATCGATAATGAAGGGGAAAATCATGAAAATGTTATCAACAACTCGTTTAAAGTTGATAAAAGTCAGTGAGGAGATACGAAAATGGGAAAAAGGTTGGGATAGTTGGTGGTAATCAATCAGCAAGGAAAAGTCATATAAGGTATGGAAAAGTCCGAATAGATCCGAAAAGTAGGAAAATATCCATGTTTTCTCTTGACTTCAATTTTAGATCAATTTGTTGATGATTTTCCATCCAATTTTCAAGATATTACTTGATTTCGTGAAATTTCATTCAATGCCAAAAGATCAATTTTCAAGAAAAGAAAATATTTGCTTATAATTCTCATGAATTTGGGAACCATTTAGTAGATAAACTGAATTTCTAATCTAAAAACGCAAAATTGTTCTTAAACGAATAATGAAGAAAGTAATTTCTAATAATTACAAAAAAATCAACCCCTAAATTTTGACGGGCGATTTGCGGCAAATTTGTATTTTCTTATATTTTTTCTTTGCGATTTTTCGCGATTCCTACTAACTTTACTCCATTTAATGAATAGTATTCATGAAAGTTAATAAAATATCCTCTTAATTTATATTCAGTTTAATTTCAGAGTGCATGTATGATATACGATTTATAAGAAATTCATAATGCCAATCGTCCTGCGGATCTTTCGAGAAACTCAAGAAAAAATAATCATTGAATGAAATGAATAAAAATCCCGGTAAAATAATTGTATTAAAATTTCTCCTAGTTATTATTTTTAAAACAATCTAATTAACTAGTCCCTATTCATATAGCAATTGTATATTTATTTATTAAAAATCCCATATTGAATGTTTTTCCCTCTATAATTTATAGAATGGAAACTGAGATTTTCCACCAACAAGAAAATAATTCCATGGCCTATATTTATAGTAAATCCATATGATTTAATATGCATTTTATTGCATTGATTGAATTTTAGATTAGTATACTATATCGATGTCCCCGGTGATGACTATCTTATCTCCAAAATCGTTATTTTTATCAGGAGAAATGTACTAGGTATGGATTTCCATAAATCCAACTATTCTATCTCAAGTTATAATTCTAGTCATTCGAACCATTGATTTATTGAATTAACAATATATCAGAATATTGGTGGGTTTCGGTGTGGTTTAGTTTCATTTACGTCGATTAATATTGAAAATAAAGAAATTATAACCACCGAGTATTTAATAGAATAATTGGTATATATTTATGATAATTATGTGGGATATACTATATAATGGGATATGGGATATCTGTATTCAAATTATTTAAAAGTTATCATTGTCTAATTACAGGGGCGGAAAAAGTAGGATATCAATCCCCGTACACTGGAATTGATAACGGAATGGTAAGTTATATTAGATTAATATTATCAATTTGTAACAAGTTAAAATTTATTCATAAAATTATATGATATATAAATATTTGTACCGATTTTATTTCTACATTTCTACAATATTACATATTGATTTTGAAGGGGGGCTTTTAACGGGTCACCAGGTGTGCGGAATGTATTAAATGGTAGATGTGTATGAATGATAAGTATAATGTACTTGTTGATTTATCATAATTTTTTTCCGTTTATTTGAGAGAGGCTTTGCAAATAGATAGTCCGTATCGTTCAATTGAATATTTGTAAATTTTATACGTGTACAATGTACGGTATGATTCATAAGGAAACGTTAATATAATAAAAGGTGATCGATAGGGTACCTAAAGTATTCAAGACAAACATTTATTTGAATGTTGTGTCCGATTTAAAATCATCGTTACATGCTATTAATGAACTTGGATTTGTTCGAACTCAAAAGATTTGAGAGTACTTTTTTTTGGAACACAGAATGGCAGTCGGAAATTTTGTAAATAAATTAACTTAAAATAAAATTATATTTTTTACATAGATCTAATATTACAAGATAGGGCATATTATTTAATTATTGATGCTTTTTTAGCAGACCTCGAAAAAGCAT
>JANTOP010004362.1:0-17441 GCA_027564815.1 Symmerus nobilis
AACAAATTTTTTATAGAGTTTTTATGTAATTTTTAAAATTATTCTAATCAATTTCCAATCATTTAATCAATTTGATTCGCAATCATTTAAATAATAAATATTTAATTTCAAATAAAATTCTCTATTTACAAGTAATAAAATAATGGTGTATCCGCGGTACTTTTTTCTCTTAAATAGAATAAAATAATTGCTGCAAAAGCAATAAAAATTAAATTTATTAAGCCCAACCCAAATTGGAAGAGTGTTTAAATTTCATGAGGCTGGAGAGATATTTAAAAATGTAATTTCTAATTAGCAGATAACGATTTTAAAATAATAATAAATATTTAATTGAATATAAATTCATGCTTAAGATTTTTATTGTTAATTATTACATTGATTTATCGTATAAAATAGGTAGGATCGGATGCTACATAAATAGGAGAAAAAAATATCAGAGACATGCAAGTGGATGTATTACACACTCGTACTGCATTTAAGTAGTTAAATTCCATTTATTTTATTAGGGAGTGTCTATCTCAAAAATCAATTTAATGAATTTTTATCGATATAAAGAGATATGCACTTTTATTACCTATATCTGGTAAAATACAGTGGAAAATCATTTTATAGCTTAAAACTGGAAAATGGTTGGTAAATAAACCCACGGTTAATCCTGTAAATAAGAAACTCGTAAAAGCAATTAAAGAATATTTATAAATTTCCCTGGATATGTACTGCAGATTTTCAAAAAAAAAAAAATTAATAATCTCAAAACCGTAAAAACATGTTAATTATAATGAGATATGGTCTCTTATTTTAAATAGATGGATTTCTAGAATATAGGGTGGAGTGAATAAAAATCAAGTCAAAACTATCGAAGTAATAAATATTATTAGTAAAAGTTGTCTGAAAAAATTTCCCACATACTTAAAAGCGAAAGCTTGTTTAATTTAGGGCTACCGGAAATTTACTGAAAATTTTCCCCAATCAATCTTTTTAATATCTTGCCATTGAGTTTGAAACTTTTTCTAATTGAAAAACAAACTTAAAGTGTTCACTGAGCTTTTATAATTTATATTTGAATAAAAATTTAAATTCAAAATGTATAAAATTTTATTCAAAACTTAAAGCTTTCGTTGAGCTTGTAAGTTTATGCCTAGTCCTTGCTGTAACATTTTTAGTTTCGTTGCAGTTTAATTATTTGGATGGATAGTAGGTTTCAATACGAATAAAATTACATGCCAAATCTGAAGCTTTCTTTAGTCATTAAAAGCTTTCGTAGAGCTTTTTAGGGAACTTCAAAACTTAGAGCTTTTGCTGAGCTCTTTAGTTAACGCCGAGCTTTTGCCATAAAAATTTAAGGTTTGTTGTTTCGAGTGCAAATTAGGTATCAATACGAATAAAATTACATTCCAAAGTTTAGGCTTCAACTTTGAGCAGTTAAAGGTTCGGTGGAGCTTTTGTAACAAAATTAATAAATGAAATTTTGTAGAAAAATTTCACATAAATTCTGGAAAATTAGATTTTGAAGATTAACTTGCTTAAAGTAAGATTAAACAATGAAGGAACTGGAGACTCTAATACAGAAAATCTGGTGGAAATTTCCGTTGATTCAAGTAAATAGTTTTTTCTAAAAAATTTTCTAATTTTCTTACAGTTACTTGTACAAAATTAATCCTGAATAAGCTGAAAAGCTCTTTAAACCTTACTGTAAAAATTCTATATTTCATATAAATTTAATGAATCGGATAAAAATTCGACTCCAAATTTCATTACAATAAAATGAGACCGTTGAGCTTTCGAGATTTTTGATCCATTTCTTTTGGGAAAATTCATAATTTCGATCATGGACCGTTATCTAGATAGAAAACGGATTTTAAAACGTTAAAAATTAAGTTTGAATCTTAAAGCTTTCTTTGAGCTTTCAATGGTTTGAGGAAGCTTTTGGCGAGAATTTCATATTTTATCTAAATTTAATGAATCGAATGAAAATTAGATTCCAAGTAATATAAATTGACGTTTTTATTTTAAGCTTTCAATGAGCTTTCGGGATTTATGAAGCTTAATTTTGGAAAAAGTTAAAATGTCGTTAAAGGACTTTTATATATATAGAAAATAGATTTTAGAACGAAAAAAATTAGTTACGACTCTTAGAGCTTTTGTTAAGCTCTATAGTTTAGATAAGCTTTCCGCGAAAATTCCTTATTTCATTTACATTTAATAAACCGTATAAAAATTCCATTCCAAATAATATAAAATTATATTTTAATTTTAAGCTTTCAATGAGCTTTCGAGATTTTTGAAGCTTAATTTTGGAAAAAGTTGAAATTTCGTTAAAGGACCTTTATCTGGATAGAAAATATATTTTAGAGCGAAAAAAATTAGGTACGACTCTTAGAGCTTTTGTTAAGCTTTTTATAGTTTGGATAAGCTTTCCGCGAAAATTCCATATATCAATTACATTTAATAAACCGTATAAAAATTCGATTCCAAATAATATAATATGATACTTTAATTTTAAGCTTTCAATGAGCTTTGAAGCTTTTTTCAGGATAATTTCAAATTTTGCTAAATGAACGTTATCTCAACAGAAAATTGATTTTAGAACGTTAAAAATATAGTTTGGAAAATAAAGCTTTCTGGGAGCTTTTAAGTTTTTACAGAGCTTTTGCACGAAAAGTTTAGTTTTGATATTTTTGTATTTTTGCTCAACTAATTTATAAACTTATTGCATCATTACATTTTTTTGGACCCCAAGAAAATTATCGGGAAATCGGGATCAAATATCGCGATGTCTGATAGTCAAATTTCTCGGTGCGATTTCTTAAGATAAATTTCAATTTTTCCAAAACATTTAATTTTTTTAATTTTTACCTAACTGCCAAAGCAACTATCCGCATTTTTACATTTTTCTTGAGTATTGATTTATGTTTATAATAATTTGCAGAAATAACAATACGATTACGATTTTGCAAGTATCATAGGTTCCCTCTGCGAATTAGATTGCACGCCACTAGAGTATAGTAAGTATCAATTTTTAAATTGTTTAATATTATAATAACGATAATTTAGAATATTTACTGACATCTGTATACGAATTAATCCTAGTCTCTATACTTTACCTTAAACAAATTTATATTTTCATATTTAAACTAATGTAAGATAATTTTTCAAAGTTATTAATATCTAATAATGTCTTTTGTAAAATTATTGAACATTATTCTAATATTATAATCATATCCATTACATGTTTGTTTAAGTAAGCCTACATATATATATTATATATATATATTACTTATAGATATTATATTAAAGGAAACCCTTTCAAGGTAATCGTAGACAGAATGCGTATATTTCATTCTACATCTTAATCTTCAGCATTATACAGATTTTCTCCAATAACAAATTACCTTTATTAGACACATCAATATAATGATGGCCATCTCGTATCAAAAACTATATAGAAATAAAACCCATTGGCTATTTTCTAGTGTTGCCAGAATCAGTAAGGTAAAGTTACAATTACTTCTCAAATAAATTGCTATCCGTTTGTTTGCTACCGTAGATAAAGTTGATGGACATAATGTTTATGGGATGGCAAACTAACTGGAGGAATGAGTTATGTTGAATCTTAATATAACTTTAACTTATGTGGAAAACTAGTTCTAAGGAAATGTGAAACGGGGCTACCTAATTCCAATTTATGTAAATATTATTACCTCCCCATTTTCTACATTACAAAATTGATTAAATCCAAATTGTACAAGATTATATTCAATTTACATATTAAAAAATGTATAATTTTTTTATTTTCAATTTATTTAAAGCGAATCCTTATTTTAATTATTTAACTTTAAATTAATTTCAATGTTCAATTCAATTTAAATAACTGATTGTTGCTCCTCCTTTAAATGGAAATACATTTTTTGTCGTAAAAACTTCTATGGGAAATATTGAGTTTTTAGTCGATATAGAATTTAAAAAATTATCTACAGATAGGATCTAGAAGATCATGAATTTTTATGTCCTGGGGGGTATACTGTATTTTAAGCTAAAAATTGAAGCTGAAAATTCAGCTATTACAATAGGAATATTTTGAATATTATAGGAAATTTCAGAATAATCTCGCTTTTATTTGAATATAGAATAGCTAATTTTATGTATTTCGAGTTGTAAAATTTTAAAATTTATAACACGAAGTATTGATAATATTTAAATGAAACATTTTAATTACAACGTCTCAAATAAGAACCCACCTAAATTCGGGGGTAAAATTATATTCTCCCCGTACTGAAGAAAATGATATGAAAATTCGATATTCAGAACGGTCTGGCAATGGTCTAGAAAATCTCTAGAACAATTAAGTTTCTGAGAAATTGGATTTTAAGATTTTTTTTCGAAATTTTTTGAAAATTTCGCAATTTTCATAAATGTTTGACATATTTGACAAAAAGCCCGTGATTTGTAGAAATCGGAAAATTTAGCAAAAAAAATTTCAAAAATTTCGAAAAATTCTGCAAATTGTGAAATTTTTTTAAAAATTACTGTCCTGTTATAAATTTCTTATAACAATTGATAATTTTAAGAAGAAAAGTTAATTTTATGGAAAAGTTTGTTCTACAACCTTAGGTTTATTTCTGCATACTAAGATTTTCCCTTTCCTCAACATAATTTCCCGGAAATTGACATTTTTCCCTGACGTTGGATGAATTTTTTTGAAACATTTTCTTAATAAAATCTTTGGTAATTATTTAGAAATGATTTGTCATCATTTGCCATTTGTTCGTAGGATAATTTGAAACTTTCGGAAGTTATGGAATTTATTGGTTTTTTACCAGTCCAGTTTTGATTGATTTTTAAAAACATAAGTTTCGAAGGGACCATGTTAAGGATACTGTTTATCCTGTTTGTCTTCCCGAAATGGTCGAGAAACAAATGTTTTCAGTGAATGATATAGTCAGCCCTAGATTTCCTGCCAGAAAAAGACCCAAATCGGCAATCTTCGTACGTAAATCGGATTAGAAAATTCGGAAAATTGAATTTTATAAAATATTGAAAATTCAACAAGTAACAATATATTTCTTAAAAAAGCAAAATTCATTACATTCCAAAAATGACCATTAATATTTCAAAATTTCATAAAAAGCAGTCAAAATTTTGTATAAAATTAATAAAAGTCGAAAGTTTCTTAAAAATATGTATTTATTTAAAAATTTCTAGTTCAAAAACTAAACAGATTTTTAAACCTTGCTGATTTTTAAATTGAATTTGGCTCTACAAAAATATTTATGGTTTACCCCATCAAAATGGGTCAAAGTGACGAAATACAAGATATTCAATTTTTAAATCGAAGAAAGTAATTAAACATTTTTTTAAATATTTTTTTTAATAGTCCTCTTATACCTTTAATTTGGTATATCATTAAATTCGAAATCCAATTAGCCGTTTTTGAGTTATGAATATTTGAAAAAGCCTCTCCTTAAATTGAAGATACGTACTGGTATAGTAGAGTAAATTTAAAGTCATTCAGCAGGTCTAACGCAAACTGATAATTCAGTCTAATTTCTGATCGGCTGAAAATTAATATATTTAATTAAATTTCGTATAAATAAATAACGGACATTTCAATATATCAAAAACCAATATTAGTTTTAGAGTTAAGTAATTGATCTGCAAAATGCAACTTTATGGCATCTATGTTATGTTATTCTCGTACATGCTACATACCCCCAAACCTATGGAATAACATCTCTTATGCGATAAATAAATTAAACATAAAGAGTGTTAAGTCTAAACCAAAAGAGTTGGGTATAATCTTCAAACACTCCATGTGGTCTGATTTATTTTGACCCGTAAATAATCAATAAGATATTGATTTGGTGTTTTTCTTGCATTTATAAGTAGTTAGCCAAACTACGAACCAATTTGGAAACCAATATTTTTCTTTGCAAGACGCACTAGATTGTAAAGTGTCTAAATAAATATTAAGGAATTGAATGGGCAGACCAGACTGTTAATAATTATATTCGACAGTTAAAATAACATAAATACTGATTCGTTTTTATTTTATTATAATTTTTTTCCTGCAAAAAAATATTAAGTAGGTAAGTTAGTAGGAAATAATGTTACGGCAGGTTTTTAAAGATAATAATTTATTTTGTAACCAGTAAATTGTATTTAAATAAGAATGAAATATTTATTAAAATATGTAAAATAAATAAATAATTTGGAATTATCAATAATAATTATTTCTTTTTAAATTATATCGGTTAAAAGTCTCAACAAGAATTTTAACTAAATTCGGGATCAAGGATATCAATTAATTATGTACAAATTAAATATAGAATTTTTTCTAAAATGTCCAGTTGAAGGGAAAAATAAACTTTTATTTAAAAATAATAAAAATATTTTTGAAAAAAAAAAATTCCAAAAATTTTTTAAAATATTTTGTAAAAAAATTCCGACAGAGAAAGAAAAAATGGAATCAGAAAATATTGAAAAAATTGTCAAAAAAATTCAAAAATTAATTTTTTTTTAAAATTGCAAAATCGCAAATTCAAATGCCCATGTCTTCTCCCAAAATTCGTCAAAATTTTGAATGAATAGCATTGGGGAGGGGGGTGGATATTTCTTTTAGGAATTCAATGAAACAACATAATTTCAATTAGATAAAAAAATAACATTTATTTATTCCCAAAAAAAACGTAACATAATTATAATTTTCCTATTCATTCGCAAATAATTGAAGTCTTTCAAATTTTAAATGCTTAAATAATTTCTGTTTGATTTAAATTTCATAATTTTCCTTAAATTATCTACAAGGAAGAGCATTCAAATAAGAGCATTAATAAATTGGCCTTTTTCGTAATAAAATTAATTAAAATTCTTTGCTAAAAGAATAACCAATTTTTAAAAATTGTTTACGATCATTAATTAAAAATTTAATCAAATTTAAAACTATTTAAAATTGTAATTCTTAAACAGATCTCTCAATTTTACAATGTATTTAATTTAAAATGTGATGTAATTTATTATCTTAATTATTTAAAATTTTAATTTCTAAATAAGTAATAATAATTATATTAGGTGGACCATTAAAAAAAATTGTAAAGTTTGATGTTTGCCGTTTATTTATATCACAAAACTGCAGTTTTTATCCTGGTTGTTTGTCAATCCACCCTAAAATGTTATCTCTCTGCTTCCGGCGATTCAATACAAAATTCGAGCGGTATAGAAATTGGATGTAATTAATTTAGGAAATTAATATCTAACTTGTATCCAGCAACCATTCTCATCACGCTGAAAGAAACGTGGCCGATTATCCCGGAAAACAGTGACGGCAGGAAATTGATTATCCTGAATGAATTTTAATGTTGAACGAATCTAAATAAAAATTAATATTCGTTAATTTATAAAATCCTGCATGTATTTTCAAAATTTCCGAAACTCCAAAAATATCCAAAATTTCAAAAATTTAAAAACTTCAAAAATTTCCAAAATTTCAAATAAATTCTGAATTCTCGAAATTTTTAAATTTCAAAATTTCCAAAAATTACCAAAATTTCCAAAATTTCTCAAATCTCAAAAAAATGCCAAAATTTCCAAAAATTACGAAACGTCAAAAACGTCAAAAATTTAAAATTCTTAAGTTTTAAAATTTCCAAAATTTTCAAAATTTTCAAAATTCTCAAAATTTTCAAAATTTTCAAAATTTCTAAAATCTGAAAAAATTTCAAATTTCCTTACCTCCATCGCAAAATGTGGTGGTTCAACTTCTGGACTCGTTGAAAGATGTTGCAATAAAAACTCATCGCTTTGGGCCAACCATAAGTCAACACCGCGTAGCGGATCATAGTTAAATGGGCCGATTCTAAGCATTCCTAAGGATGGATCATAAATATCGAGAACCTGGACGAATAAAAATCACTTCAAATTAAATGATTCGATATAAAATGAAATTAATAAAAATGTACCGAATGACCACCAGTAAAATTCCTAGCTTGCCGCAATTGTAAATCCGGTCCCTTATCAATAAAAGTGGCTGGAAAAATTTCGCCAGTCCGGATATTAACACCGATACCGTAAATAGCCGGCCAATTAATATCATTCCGTATAATTGTATTTAATTCACCGACACATGCTTGCGTTAAATCAATTTCCAACGGATGTTTGTGGAATGATTCTATTAAATCAGAAAATTTAAATAAATTTAATTAATTTGAAGAGAAAATGTTCAAGACTGACCGTTTATATTTTCAAAATTTTCCCACATAAATTATATCCCCATTTTATATCCAGATAAATTTGATATCAGATATTCAAAGATAACGATATTAAATTACCTTCATTATTTTAAGTAATATTGTGCCAAATGTTATATAAAATACCTAACTAACTATTGATGGCTAAATAATGGTAAGGGAAAAACAGATATTAAGATAATAATATAATAGCCTTTGTCCAATAGTCGTTTATCCTATATCGGGGTTTGGTTAGATGGATACAATGCGGTGATTGTCTTGGCAAAATATTGAACGTTTATTAATAGCGGTCATTTAACATTATTTGACCGCCTAAAATCAATCTAACTCGAATGTTATGAAATTTATGGGTTTTGGGAAGGTATCTGGATTTCATTATTTACCATACATATTTTAATATAAAAATGTTTAGAAAAGGATCATCAATATCAGACTGGTTTCGAACCAGCAAATCTAAATATCCAAAATATAATCGCCGAGAATTTTTTGGGGCAGATTCTGATTTTTAATAAAAAATTCAATAAATTAGATGATCTGTCTAAGAATTTCTTAAAAAAAAACTTTCCAAATTTTTCCAATCGAATTAAGCCAAATTATTTATAATTAAATATCGATGAGATCTTGCTAAATAATAAATTATTTGAAAAAAATCGATCGTCTTGAGATTTCCTTTATGGCAAGAAAAATCGACTTAACCTTCGATTTTGTAGATTTTCTCTGGTAGCTTCGCGGAAAATTTATATTTTTGTGAAATTTTGTTAGGGAATCGAAGAATCTGATTATGGGAAATGAAATCTAAGGGTACAGTAATGAAATTGTCAAACAATATTTTTAAGGAAATCATCCTCCTGATTTTATAAGGCTTGATGGGTAGATTATAAGGACTATAGCTGGAAAATGATCAGCCGATATAAAATTGATTTTCTCCACTCCACAGACAATTTAAAAATTATAAATAAAAAGGGATAATCACATGGGGGAAATGTCTGGGGAATCTACTAATTCTATGATATATCCGGATATTTATAAAAATCATAAAATTTAAATTTATAAATCCAGCAATTTCGGAAAATTCAGATAATTTTGTAAAATGATTGTTCTTCTACTTTTATGAAACTGAATTTTTCGGAATTAAATTTATCCAAATTAAATTCATCGTTCCAGTTTTCAATAAATTTCTTACAATTTGGGAGATTTTTATTTCAAATTTAATAAAAATTGAATTTCATTGATTTAAAATTTCCCAACTCGTAAATCGAACAGATTTTTCAAATGTAAAGAAATGGCCTGAGAAATTGAGGGATATTGCAAAGAAAAAAAATTCGGTATAGACAATTTCGGGAAGACGGAGATAATATATTATTTACTTCCGTTCTCTTCTATTTACTGACTTTTCCGACTTTGCAGACCTTTTTCTGACTTCCTTCCTCGTCTTGTTCATATTTTTTTCCGATTTTTCTGATCTAAACGAGGATTTGTTTCATTTTACAGACTTTTTCCAATACATTTTCGAATATTGTCCGAACAATTCCAACTTTTACTGACTGACTGACTTCCTAAAATTTGTACGGCTATTATCAGATTTTTCCGCAGTCTCTTAGATTTTAACCGAATTTCATCGGAATTTATCCCACTTTTTAAAACTTTTCCTATCGTTTTCTCTGAATTTTCCCTATTTTTTGCCGATATTTTTCTAACTTTCCTAAACTTGTTTTTATAGACTTCTTCCGGGCTTTTTTATACTTTTACATGAAATTTCTGCCGTTTTTCTCGCTAATTTTTCAAATGACATTGCGATGGCGTCCTAGCATCTTACAAATATTTGCTATCAAAATTATAAAATTTTGAAATTTGGGCAATTGTTGGAAAAGATCGATAAACCGGTACAAGTAGCGACAATCGATAAGCAGCAGAGGGGCGGCGAAAAGTTACAAGAAAGCCCTAATTCAAGAAAAACGTCCAAAAAGTCGTAAAAAATGTCAGAAATGTCTGGAAAAATTGTTTGAAATCATAATTTTATCAAAAAAAAGACTGAAAGTCGTGTAAAAAGTCGAAAGTTGAAGAAAAAGTTTAGAAAAGTCATGAAAACGGTTAAAAATGTTTTCTTATATTTCCATAACCTTTTCGAATTTCTCCCAATTCAGTTATGATTTTTCCCGATTTTTATCTCGCTGTTCCTGACTTTTTCCGCCTTGTTTGAACTTTTTGATTTTTTCACCTAATTTTCTGAACTCTTTAAAAATTTATGACAATTTTTCTACCTTTTATAGATTTCTCGAATTTTTTCTCAATTTTTTCAGATTTTTTGCGGACAATTTCTGCTCAATATTTAGCCTTAGATTTTCTAATTTATTTCTTCATCTTTTCTTGAATTTTCCTGACTTGGCAATTTTTTTATTTAGCTTCTTTGCCCAATTTTTCAAATTTTTCTTTCTCAACTTTTCTACTTTTCATCGGACATCTTAACAATTTTCAAAAAAATCTTTTCGAATTTTTAACATATTTTTCCGAATTTTCAGAGGATTTAATCTGATTTTTGTTTCGACTTTCTCGGCTATTTTCTCGCACTTCACCATATCTTCTGACTGTTACGAATTTATTTCAAAATTCTCAAAGGGTTTCTCTCTTTGGTGACGTTTCTGGGTTATTTTGAAGTTATTCCAAATTTATCGGAATTTCATCAAAAATTTTTGGCAGTTTTATCTAAAATTTTTTCAAATTTTCCTCAAATTCCTATTACCGACTTTTCCCAGACCTAATTTATTTATTTTTTTTCCGACTTTGGCTGATTTCTTAATTCTATTTTCAAATTTAGGCTTTCTTTTTTACAAAAAAGTTATCCTATATTAAAATAATCGCCCATTTTCCAACTTTCATAGCTATTTTCCCGCTCTTATTGAAGCTAACTGCATACGTGCCAGATTTCCGGTAAAACGTAAATCCGCTCCCACAAAATCCATGTATCCATCCTCGAAATCCTAAATTACAATCTGATTTCAGATAAATCGGATTTCCTAATTTTGCAACGATTTTTTTTTGGTTTTGCCTGCCGTTTTTAGGAATCTTTTCCCGCCCCGACTCTTTTCAGACTTTTTTGAATCTCTAACAACTGTTCGAGATTTTTTCGAAATTTTCACGGATTTCTTAGGATTTGTCCAGAATTTTTATCCGATTATTCCTACAATTTAAACGGAATTTAAAAATCAAAAAATTTCGAAAATTAAATCAACGGGACAAAACGAAGAATTCAAGAAAACGAGAATTCGAGAATTAAAAAGGAGGAGGAAAATTTGAAAACATAAAATGCATAGGAAATGTTAGATACAGTGATGCCTAAAATACATTGATGATACGGAGATGCCTAAAAAATAGAAAGATGTCTGGAAAAATGAAAAGAATATCTGGAGGAAAGTTGAAAGACTAATTTGGTCTTGGAAGAAAATCTACTTTAGGGATGAGAATGTTTGACTTAGCAAAACTGTCTTTTACCCTAAAACGGTTGTGTTCCATATCGAACATCTGTGGCATATTCCGGAACACAAATTTTGAATCTCTAGCAATAGATAAAATAGATTTTTAAAAAGTCTTAGGGATAAAGCGTCGGATTCTCGCCGTATATCAAATAAATAAATCGGAAAAATATTTATTGGGATTTAAATCAATAAAAAAAAAATTTGGAATTAAAATTTCGGTTCTAATTTTAAAAACTTCTTTATTTGGATTTATATAATATTTTTGGACATTTATTTGGAGAATATAATTATTTTTCTCTGAAAAAGCTTCTAAAACATCTTTACATCTCCCATCAAATGATTGCTGAAATAAAATGAAATGAATTTCAATTGAAATATGGTTAAGTTATCCAATTAATAAGTTCCATTCTCATCTATTAATATTGGTAAAATCATATTCTCGTTACATCCAATATTCTTAAGATTGGATCGTTTATATAAGGATGAAACTCAGGTATTGTTATTTCTTCAGGTTAATATACATGCGTATGAATATTTTGATTATTTGCATTGTTTAATTTTAATGGATGGCTAGTATTTACTTATACGATTAACTAACAATTTATTCAAAATAAGTGGTAATGTAAATGTCTATTCGATGAAAATTGTTCTGTAGAATAGTTGGTATACTAATCAATTACGGTTAAATTGGAACCGTTTGACATGACATGCAAATAATGTTTTACCTTTTACATTATTAGGAATTGGATAATAATAATAATTACACAAGTCGAGATACTTGGGTACAACATAAATAAATATTTGATCTGAGATGAACATAATTTGTATATAGAAAATCAACTCCTTAAATATGTTTTGCATAATGTGGATTCTTTAAATGAAACATAATCGATTTCGATAGATAAATTGTTATTATTCATTTTAAGGTCTTGAAGTTTTATTTATAATTTACCCATAATTTTAAATGATACATTTGAAAGAAGAATTTTTTATTTTGAATTAAATTCCATCATGTATATATGGCTTTTCTAACTAGAGTTCAAAAGGGATAGTTCAATGCGGTAAAACTGAGAATTTTGAACTTAAGAAAATTTAAAAAAAAATTCAAAAATATTTAATTCAAAAATTTAACTTTTTAAATAAATTTTTTTCTTGTTTTTAGGGCGTCTAAAAAAGTATATTTGTATACTTGGCCGAAAATGGCCTTGGTCGACTTGCCATTTTGGATGAGATTCCTAGAAAATTTTTTAAAGGTAATCTCCTCCAAATGGCAATTAAAATTTCGATCAAGATTACGCTTAATCTGGAAAGCCAACTTTTTATATCTATTTTCATGTAAATCGCTCGCTCCTAGGTATGATCTGTCCCCCTGATAAATTTCAGTAAATATAAAAAACTGATATGCTGCAAAGTTACTCTCCAATGTCAAATTAACTTATATGATAACTTTGAACCACTAACGATATATTGGATTTGGCTCGGGCTCTACTGAGTCCCATACGGTACCTACGTCGAATTAAAATTTGTACATTCAAGAAAATTGATTAAATTTATTATACAAAATATAGTCGGAAAAATAATTCAATTTTGATGATCCAAATCTTTTTTGAAAATTTGCACTTTCTAGTTCTTGAATCGTAATAGTAAAAACTTCAACCATAATCTTCGTTCGTATTAAAAAACTTGTCACAAAGTCATAAAAAAAAAGTCTGAAAGTTAGAAAAGAAAGGTAGAAAAGTCGGAAAAATGCAAAGGAATCAATAGGTAATAAGGTCCAGGCAAAGTGGGTTAAATTACCAAGAAATTCGATTATCGAAGGGATTGCAGTCTGTCAGGATAGGGCCTGGACAAATCTGAAAAGAGCCATACAAGGTATTCAATTTCTTCATACTTTGGTCATTTATAATCTGAAAAGTATGGGTATAAAACGTCAGTCGATAAAAATCATCAATTTTTAATTTAATTTTTTTCCGATCTAATCAAATACTGAATTTTCGAAAAACTTTCTTCACCACCTAGAAAATGTAATTATGCAGAATTGTTCTAAAATAAATACTGAACAAATTAATTTTTCAAAATTTCAGAAAAATCAACCGCCGAATTTTAGTAAGGGTTTCAGTAGGACAATAGAAGAAAATGGTCGTTTATTAAAAAATAACTATAATTTCTTGGGAAATTTGAAATTTCAAAATTTCAGTAAGGATTCATTTAGGGGATGAACTTATAAAGCTAACAATATAAAAATGGGTTATCGCACAAGATCAGTGGCGTGCAGAAAGTGTAGAGCACACCTGAAATATCGACCAAATCGCAATCAATTCCCATTGCTATCTGAAATTATTTTATTTAAAAACTTTGTGAATAATCATCAAACTTATCCAAAGCTTTTAATTAAAATATAACATTATTTTATTCATTAAAGCTTTAAAAGCTTTGTGGAAAATTAAAATTTCTGCCGAATGATTTGAATTGAATTGAATTTAATGTAAATTATCTTTCTTTGAGCTTTCGACATTTTTGAAAGACGTTTTTTTGGGGAAAATTTAAAATTTCATAAAAGGACCGATATATTGATTTCAGAAAATAGATTTTAAAACGCAAGAAATGAAATTCTAAACTTGTAAGTTTTCTTTGAACTTACAGTGGATTGATAAAGTTTCTAACCAAAATTTCATATTTTATATTAATTTAATGTATCAAATAAACATCAGATTTCAAATTATATTTTAATTTCAAGCTTTCAATGATGAGCTTTGGAGATTTTTAAAGTTTTATATTAGAAAATGTTGAAATTTCGTTAATGGCCCGTTATCTGGGTAGAAAATTGATTTTTAAACATAAAAAATTAAGTTCGAAACTTAGAGCTTTCGTTGAGCTTTTAATAGTTTAGATAAGCTTTCTGCGAAAATTTCATATTTCATTTAAATTTAATTATTGGGAAAAATTCTCGATTCTAAATTATATAAAATGACATTTTAATTTTAAGCTTTCAACGAGGTTTGGAGATTTATAAAAGCTTTATTTTGGAAAAAGTTGGAATTTTGTTAAATGATAGTTATCTGGATAGAAAATTGATTTTTAAACGTAAAAAATTTAATTCGACTCTTAGAGCTTTCGTTGAGCTTTTAATATTGCAGTTTAGATAAGCTTTCTGCGAAAATTCCAAATTTCGTTTAAATTTAATGAATGGGATATAAATTCGATTCCAATTTATATAAAAGACATTTAAGTTTTAAGCTTTCATTGAGCTTTCGAGATTTTTGAAGCCATTTTTTTTTTTGGTAAAATTTGAAATTTCGTGAAAGGCCAGCTCTGGATAGAAAATACGTTTTAAAACGTATAAAATTAAGTTCGAAACTTAAAGCTCTTTTTGAGCTTACAAATGAGCAAAGCTTTCAGTTAAAATTTCAATAATAAGCTCTCAATGACCATTCCAGATTGGAAAAAGTTGAAATTTCGGTAAAAGGCCGTTATCTGGATGGAAAGTAGATTTTTACACGTAAAAAATGTAAGTTTCAAATTTAGAGCTTTCGTTGTGCTTTTAATAGCTTGGGCAAGCATTCTGCGAAAATTCTATTTTTAATTTAAATTTAATGAATCACATAAAAATTCGGTTCCAAATTATATAAAATAATATTTTAATTTTAAGCTTTCAATGAGCTTTCGAGATTTTTAAAGCTCTCTTGCTGAAAAATTTGAAATTTCGTTAAAGGGTCGTTATTTAGATAAAAAATAGATTTTAAAACGTAAAAAATATGGTTCAGATATAAAGCTTTCTGGGAGCTTTTTACGTTTTGCAGAGCTTTTGTAAAAAAAGATCAGTTTTGATATTTTTTTATTTTTCCTGAACTAATTTATAAAATTTTTTCATCATTATATTTTTTTGGTTCTGAAGAAAATGATCGGGAAATCCAGATCAAATGTTGCAATGTTCGATATTCAAATTTCTCGCTGCGAGCCTGTACGAATTTGTGATTTTTCTTAGATAAATTTTAACTTCTCCGAAATATTTAATCTTTGTATTTTTACCTAACTGTAAAAGCAACTTTGTGCGTTTTTACATTTTTTTCCCGGCCGAGGAAAACATGTCGGAAAAATGACAACAATATTGGACCGGGTGGCAAGCAGAAGAAAGAGTACTTGTTTCACGAGATATTAAATTGTCCATTTATATTTCAACAATTATGAATAATTGTATGTATATTAATTTAAAGATAAGGTGTATTTATGGTTATATAACAAGTTCATTAGATTAAAATGTCTGGAACAATTTAAATTTCTGCAAGTAATGGTCAAATTGTACAAGTTAATTGGCGTATTGTCAAATTAAAACAATTAATACCATACAAAGTAAGTCATTTCATTTTTAATGACACAAATTATTTAATGAACGTAAAACATATATTTTCGTAAAAGGTTACATTATTAATTACCATAATAAATTTACTAACTACATGTATTTTTAATTTTTAAGTAATAGAGATGATTTCTCCATATACGGTGTCAAGAAAGTGTCGAGACAGCCTGCATTTTATTTTTATTTTCAATATAACAAATTTTATTCTTAATTATTAAAAACGTTTTGTTAGATTATAATCCTTAATATAAAATATAAATATTATTACTAAATTCATGTAACAATTCGACTTATTTTTGTTAAAGTTTTCCTTTTAGTTTATTACGTGTGTAAAATTATGAATCTCATACATGGATTTCCCATTCAATCAACATGAATTTTAATAAACGAGAATTGCACCATGCTGAGTTGTAAAAAGTCTTAAAATTGTATTTACTCCCATTGGCATTTTATTAGTTCATTTTATTATGTTGGTAATAAAACTATAGTACACGTAGACATTACTGGTATATTATTTCAAAGGGAACTCATTAGATACGGAGAACACAGGATTTATCTGATATGCAAAATTTGGTATATCCTGAAAATGATTTCATACATTCAATCTCTAACACTTCTGGCTAGACATCCATTTATTTCGTCTGTCGAGGATAAACATGAAAGTTTTAATTATTTTTAATTTGTTCTACAATTTTATTTGGTTGTGTTTATTAAATATAGACTAGTCGGCCACCATATCATCAAAGTTCATAACTAAAATTACCACATTACTAGAAATGATGTGTATACCTAATCCGAGTACATGGGCACAACTTAAGTAAGCAATAAAAACGCTGTGCTAAATGTAAAATTATAATTAGGAAAATAACTTAATATTGGCATATTGTTCAATTTTTGCAATTATAACTTATTACTCATGTACATCTTTGGGTTCGAAAACATAACAATTTAATAAAAATAATACCTATCCCATGAAATGAATATCTCATTTAAAGATACCATGGATATTGTTAAGAGATTATCTGGAGATGTTATTTTCAATATGATTTCAAAATAAACTTATGACAATAGGAATAATTGGAAATCTATTAAGCCCAATATTTCTCCCAAATGAATAGAAAATATTCCCCCTCGCACCACCAGACCTCGTAAAGTTCAATTAGCTAATTTACGAAAATACGATTCTATGCCCTAAACCAAGGGTCGGCAACCTATGACCCGCGGGTCACCGAGTGACCCATTTGATAATTTCAAGTGCCCCACTTGAGTTCTGAAAAGAAAAATCAATTTGTATTGTTGCAAATTTCTAACTCAAATTATTTTATTTAATAACTTTGAATGAGCTTTCGAAATTTTTGAAGCATTTTT
>JANTOP010004373.1:0-17437 GCA_027564815.1 Symmerus nobilis
GATTACAAATTTTTTGATCGCAAATAATTTTTTGTGAAATCAAAAATTTTTATTTTACCAAAAAATTGTCGCCCTTGCTGATGTTAACGGAAAATCTTCCGAACATTGCTGAAGTGCTTTTTCCCGATTAGCTCCCTTATTAACCATCCGATTAAAAAGTGGTGTTCTGGGGGCCGATAGGACATGTAAAAATACACCTGAAAAAAATATAAAATAGGTGGCGCTGCATACAAAAAAAACTGATTTCTTGCAAACAATAATGTTTGATGGTGTCTGATGTCAAAGTGGTGTATGGTAATGTTGGTTGGTATGTCAAGGGGCATCTGTTAAAAATCAGTGCTGGGAACCACGCAGCGTTGGGAAACACAAAAGCCAAAAAACCACTCTAAAAGAAAGTGGTTGCGCGCAACTGACTTCCAACGTATAGTAGTAGAACGGAGGAGGTGTACATGAACCTAGACAGTGCTGTCAACCACATGGTAGTCCTTTGAATATCGAAAACCACTAGAAATTTGAGGGGTATGAACTTTCTATAGGGTGTTGAAATATTTTGAGACTTTAAGTTAACGTTTTAACGCTGAATGGACTGGGAGTTTAATTTAGTGATTAGATAAACTTAATATTTAGTTTAAATTATAATAAATCAAATATTCTTATTTAGCTGACGGTCTAACTTATTCGTTTGGAATTTTCTACACCGAATTTTTGACATATTTCAATGAGGGTAAAGGATACACAGCCTGGATAGCTTCAACATTGATTGGAGTAACTTTGTGTTCAGGTATAATTTTCAACAATTCCCTGATCAAAATAATCTTAATTCCTATAATATTTCAGGACCGATATCATCGGCATTCGTTAATAAATATGGATGTCGAGCGGTAACGATAGCTGGTGCTATATTAGCAGCAGTATGCCTAGTCGGTAGTATGTTCGCCCAAAATGTGCTAACATTAATAATTTTGATTGGCTTCGGTACCGGACTCGGTTTGGGATTAATCTACTTGCCGGCCATCGTAAGCGTAACGATGTGGTTTGAAAAATATCGTTCCGTTGCAACCGGTATCGCTGTATGCGGTGCTGGCGTTGGTACATTTGTTTTTGCACCGCTCACCGGTTTCTTGATTCAACAGTTTGGTTGGCGGGGTGCAATGCTCATTGTATCTGGTATTGTTATGCATTGCGTTTTGTTTGGTGCCTTATTTCGACCAATACCAACCAGTGATGAAAAGCAACCGATTGAATTACAGGAAATGGAACCATGTTAGTATTATCAATATCTAATTATTTTTAATTAAAATTAATAATCTCATTTGTAGATCAAACAAAAGACTCAGATAATCATATACGGATACCAAGTGTTCAGGTGATTAGCGATGATCGAACCGATCCCCAATTAACTCGATCCCAAAGTGTTGGTCATAGCTTAACGAAAAATTGGCATCACAATCGGCCGCATCATAAATCGAGTCACGGAAAATTGTCCATCAAATCGCCAGTTTATCGGCCACCATTGGAGGGTATTCGGACGACATTAAGTCAACCGTTACTAAATGCTGACGATATACCGAATGGTGGACAAATATTTGAAAGCCATAAGCATATGACTATGTCCCGACCCGATATATTTTATCAGGTACGAGATCATCAACTGTACAATTGTTTCCATTTTTGATGTGGAATGAGATTTGAATATTTTTTGTTCTAATTTTGAATTGTTACATTTTGTTTTTTATTATTTATATTTGGTGTTTCACGTTTTGCATTTAACAGGGTTCACTATTAAACATACCACATTATAGATCTCATGAAGCCATTAACGAATCCGATAAATATGGTTCATTTCGACATCTTCAGGCTCGGAGACATTCTGATACGGTAAGTGATTTTCTTTTTGTTCTGTTTGTATTTGTGTTACTGTAGCTTTTCCGTATTGTATTATTTTAAGTGAATACTAGACTTCATAAACCATTCATCTATCACCATATGAGGGTAATACCCAAGTAACATCAGAATCCTACGATGTTTTCAATATACTTTGAAAACGTAGTTCTCGCAAAACACAATTTTAGCTCAAGAATTGTGCTACGAAAACGCTTTTACAGCAAGTGCGAATGCTATTTTTAATCTGGGCTGTTATATTGTTGGTCGTAACTGCTTTAAGTGGGCTTTCTTGACCATTTTCTAGTTCTTAACACATATCACCTTGACAAGCCGTTAGTATTTTTTAAATAATAGCGATATTAATGCGCATTCATGGCACTGCAATTGCGCTTCTACATAGCAACTAATGCTATTAAATAGCAAACATATTATATTGCTTGTTTCTGTGAATGTAAAAATGCTATTTCTTAAATCCGAAATGCGAATCTGCGGTTACTTAAAGAAGTAGGGTGCATCGTTTATTTTATGATTAATCAAAATATCGCATCCGCATTAATTAGATATACTAATCGTTATCAGCTTCATAAAATCATGCATTCAAATGTTTGTAAATCATACGAAGGAAATATTATAAGAAACAATTTTCTTTCTTTTCTTTTGTAATTTTTTCCCGGTAGATGACCGTTGATAAACAGTGCTGTTCTTGCCTGTCACCTGAAACCGAAAATACATTTCGTCAAATGATTAATTTCAGTTTATTCAAAGATTGGGTATTCGTAATCTTTACCGTATCAAATTTCTGTACAAGTCTTGGATTCTATATCCCATACATTTGTATTGATGATCACGTGAACCGTATTGGAATGACGAAAAAGGATGGCGGATACTTGCTAGCGTTTATCGGTATAGCAAATATATTCGGTCGTATTATTTTAGGTTACTTGGCGGATAAGCCGTGGGTTAATCGATTATTAGTTTATAGTATTTCGTTAACATTATGTGGAATAGGTAAGTTGTAAAACTCGATCATTTTAGAACGAATGTTGTTTTAAAACATTTTTACATCGCTTAGCTACAATTGTATCAATATTTTGTCGTTCATTTGTTACGTACGCCATCTATTCCGCCTTCTACGGATTTACAAATGGAGTATACGTCGGCCTTACATCGGTCATTCTCGTCGATCTACTTGGGCTAGATAAATTAACAAATGCATTTGGTGTTCTATTGCTATGTCAGGGTATTGCATCATTTTTGGGACCACCATTAGCCGGTACGATATCCGATATAACCGGTTCATATTCGTTAAGTTTTATATTGGCCGGCATTTCAATAGCGTTCAGTGGTCTGATTTTATTCACCATACCACCGATACAGAAACGAAGAGCTATGCGGGCTGCCATCACAATAAATGACCAAAAAGCTTCCGAAAGTCTTACCAATGCTTGATTTTATATATATAGTACAAATAACAAAGTTGTCTGTACTTAGGTTAACTATTATATTTATATTATATATATTTCTTCCTTTTTATTCTATTAATTAATTAATTAATAATAATAATGTAATTTTACAGTATTAAAAAAAATCATTAATGTAAATATTTAGATTTTCTAAATCTTTCTTAGAATTAAGAGAAAACCGTAAGAATTTATTTGAAAAAAAAAGAAACAATAATATTTAAAATAAAAGTGATAAAGATTTTATAGAAACTATAATGTCAATAATTCTAAAATTTGTCTAATTAATTCATTAATTGTGACTGTAATGGGTCCATGATATGTCCAGTTTAATGAGGAGTCCACAGACATACATCCCAAAATGACTCTCAATCATTTCGGGGATACCTTTGCTAAAGATTATTTTGAGAAAATAATTTTTAATTTTTGTAAATCCTGCCTTTGTATGACATGAGCTGTAAACCTATTAGCAACTCCCTTATTTCTGCAGCTAGAGTCCTAAAATTTGCCACAGATGCTATTAATATATATTCCTTCAGATGTTTCTGAGATATTTATTTTGTCGATGAAATTTTCATGACGATTTTGATACTCATTCTCAACATAATCGACTAATCGATGCACCCTAATTACAAAAAAAATCATTTTAAATGATAGACCTCAACCAGAACTATGATTGTAGCCGATAAATAGCCATTTTTTCAAATTTTCGCTTTTTGACAAAATTTTCGGCCGCAAAAATGTAAAAACGCAGAAAGTTGCTTTGACAGTTAGGTATAAAACAAAAAATTTAAATATTTCGGAAAAGTTGAAATTTCTCTAAGAAATTCTTCGTGAAAATTTGTACCGAGAAATTTCAATATCAGACATTGGTACATATGATCCGAATTCCCTGATAATTTTCTTCGGATCCAAAAAAATGTAGTGATACAGGTAGCTTATAAATTAGTTGAGGAAACACACAAAAATTTCAAAAGTAAACATAAAAGCTCTACAAAAACTTAAAAGCTTCCAGAAAGCCTTAATTTCCGAACGTTCTAAAATCTATTTTCTATCCATATAGCGATCCTTGAACGAAATTTCAAATTTTCTCTAAAAAAGCTTCAACAATCTCGATAGCTCATTCAAAGCTCAAAATTAAAATGTAATTTTATATCACTTTGAAATTTTTATACGGTTCATTAAATGTAAATGAAATATGGAATTTTCGCCGAAAGCTTATCCAAAATATTAAAAGCTTAATGAACGCTTTAAGTTTCGTACATAATTTTAAACACTTTAAAATCTACTTTCTATCCAGATAAACGTCCCTAAACGAAATTTGAACTATTTCCAAAATTAAACTTAAAAAATCTCGAAAGCTCATTGAAAGCTTAAAATTAAAATGTCATTTTAAATAATTTGGAATCGAATTTTTGTCCGATTTATGAAATTTACATGAAATGTGGAATGTTCGCAGAAAGCTTACCCAACAAAAGCTCGAATTTTGAAACTAAATTTTGAACGTTTTAAAATTTATTTTCTATCCACATGGGTCTATTAACGAAATTCCAAATTCTCCCAGGAAAAAACTGGTTCAAAAATCTCGAGAGCTCATTATTCGAGATATTATTTAATCCCACATGTAAAGCTTTCTTAGAGATTTTAATTTCCCACAAAACTTCTTAGCGATAGTTTCCTATTTCATATTTAAATTTATTTATCGGGAGATGAGAGTATGACTAAAATAAAATTTTATTTAAAAGCTTTGGATAAGCATTGTGAAGTTTCTTAAAGCTCTTTTCAGACGTTTAACTTATAAATCGAACTATAAAGCTTTTTTAGAGGTTTTGATTTCAGCACAGAGCTGTTAAATGAAAATTTCGGATTTCATTTATTTAATTATTGGGAGAGAAATTAAATTCCATACTGACAAAAATAATATTTTAATTAAAAGCTTTCGCTGAGCTTTCGCAACTTTCTTAAATCTTTCATTTCCCAGATTTGAGTTACCAATTTACAGCAATAGAAATTGGTTACGATTTTGTTGATGAATTGGGTGTGCTCTGCGCCTTCTGCGCATTAGACTGCACAGACTGCACGCCACTGGGCCTGATAGAATTCAAATTTTCACGGCATTTAATTAAGGGATCGGAAAATGTAAATATGGGAAATTAAACTTAAGGATTCAGTGAGGAAATTATTAAAACAATCATTTTAAAAGAACCAACCCCTGATTTTAGGGAGGGTCGATATAAAAAAAAACAGAAGCAAAATCGGTTGTTTTCAGGAAAATTGTTATAATTTTCCGGGAAATTAAACATTAGGAAGTTTTGATATGAATTCAAATAGGGGATGAGCTGCGTGATTTATCAATACTTTAAAATCCCCTTAAAATTCGATTTTTAAAAAATTCAATCAAATTGATTGATTTTTGATCGAAACTTTCGTAAAAATTGCTAAGGACATTTTTTTGAAAAATTTTCTTATCTAACGATGGGAAAAAATGTCTAATTTATTTACGAAAAGTTTTTTCTCAAAAAATTAACCATTTTGAATTTTGTCGTTTTTCTTATGCGAGAAAATCGAAGCTTTATAAAATTTCTCTGACTATCATATGGAAAACTGAAATTTCCGGGAAATTTTCTTTGGAAACCAGAAAATCTAGTTACGTGAAAATAGGGCCAAGGGTCAAATGAAGAAATTGTGGAAGAAACTTTTCAATAAAATTCATCCCCTGATTTTAGGGAGGTCGATACCCGATCTTCTATATAAAATTTGTCACTTTTCTGAAAAATAGTCATAATTTTACCGAAAATTTAAAATTTGGAAATTTAACGTATCCAAATAGGGAATAATCAGACTGATCTGTCAAGACTTCTATCACCCCCTCTCCCTATTTAACCGTTTTTATATAATTTATTACCATACAAATGTATATAATATTTAGGACGTCGTAGAAAGTCGATAAAAGTTGGCGTAAGATAGAAAAGTATAGGTAAAGCTTATAACATCGTGGGAAAATTCAGATAAATCCTCCAATACCGGTCAAGTCAAGAAAAATTAGGAAAGTCGGGAGAAAATCGCTAAAACTAGAGATTAAAGTCGGAAAAGATAAGGAATATTTGCTAAACTAGGGAAAAATTTAACTGAATTGAACAGAAAAACTTATCTTATGTTAACTTAAGGAAGAAGTAGACATAATGATAGACTCGGATAAATTTCGATAAGATGCGGGAAATGTGAAGACAAATTGGAGAAATATCAGGAAAATGTCGCGAAAAATGAAATCCAATTTGGGCAAAGGCAATTTATAAGAAAATTCCGATAAATTAGAGAAAATCGTTAAAAGTAGAGAAGTAAGGACTAATGATGCATCTAAATTCCGTGTGTTTTTACGGATTTTTTTTTCGTTTTTGACTGTTTGAACAATAGACATAAGTTTTGCAGATAGATCTCCACTCCACTAGAAACTTGTTGCCAAATTCAAGTCAGATTATACTGCAAATTTTTATCTATAAAAAAATAGGTACAAATTCTGGAAGAGGTCGGAAAATGTAAGAGGAAATTTGGGAATGCTAGGACAAGTCAGAAAATTATTATTTATTGGATTATTTCATAAATTTCGAAATGGAATCATCTCTACAGCATGATTTAAATGCTCTAACTATATACAAATTTTAAAGGGTTATCCCGAGGGTTCTGAGGTGGGCTTAGACTACGCGCCACTGCTACTAATATTTGAGATAATTATTAACATAGAAACAGATAGTATTTTTAGTATATACTTGAAATGAAGCTACTACCAAATAGATTAGATTTATCTTATCACTTTCCCATCCTATTGAAACGGAATTCCAATAACATGACCTTTATCTTGATGAATCGTCCCGCTCTAGTCTAATTTCTAAAGTGATTGATTCAAAAAAACGTTCTTTGATATAATAATAATATTACTTTTAATAATATATAATCTATTTATAAAATTATCAACTTATTACTCGTATTTTATCTCTTTAAATTTATCGCGGTTAATGGAAAATAAATTCGACATACAAAAAAATTCAGTCCAATTTAGAATAATTTAAATATCGAGAAATGTAACTAAAAACAGATACTAACCAAATACCACAGAATTAAAATAAAAAGGGAAGATACGCAGACAAATTCCCTTGCAGGACATGTTTGTGTCTACAGTTGTCAAAATTTAATTAATATTTATTTTGAATAACAAAAGAACAACTAATAAATAATACATAAATAATTCGACGGACATATAACCAAATAAGGACCCCTTTAATAGGACTACGCAATTATCCTCCGATTTATAACACTTCTAAATTAATGATAAATGGATAAAGGATAATTTATCAAAACATTTCTATAATTTCTACGAAACTAAACTTAAGCGACTGTTTGTTTTTCGTAATTGTGCCCGCCAGGGTATGATATTTTCACAATCATTAGATCCGTTTGTCGACTTCTGATGATTATCACAACCGTTCGACATCATTACTTTCGGGCGGACATTTTGTTCAGTATTCGGTTCATACTCGATACAAGTCGTTATGTCATCCAGTGAAGTATTATTTCCGTTTCGAATTAAGCCGGTCATCTTCCCGCCGTTGTCATATTGATTATTCGGTCCCGTTCCATTTACGTTACCGTTTACGGTTGCGCACGATAAGCTAATATTATCGATGGATACGGCCCGTTGGGAATGCCGTAGCTTCCATGGTTCCGATGACCGTTGGGTATCTTCAACTTTCGGTGTATAAATTGTGGATCTACTTTTTTTGTTTTTTTTTTTTAATCGAAAATTAAATTTAGAAAAGATTAATTTTCCCGCGCTGCCAAACAATTTTTGAATCACACCAATATTTACCTTAATTTCGTTTCCGTTTCCTCTCGCCTCGCCAACAGATCCCGTTTCCATTGCGGTATGGCGGACAGTCGACGATCTTCCGCTTCCTTGGCCAACCGCTCATCGAACTCCTTTTTGGCCCGTTCCGCCGCCTTTTTCGCTAACATTTGCCGCTTCCAATCTGGTATAATGTTGCCGGCATTATCTTTATCCGGTATCTGTAATTGTAACTTTTTCGGGTTGTTTTTAAAAAAACAAAAATTAAACATATGGTATGGGGGATGTGAATGAGAACCTGATCAACGAAATGGTTTGCAGTAAATTGTCGTGTTATTTCCGTGTACGATTCCCGTTCCTGGCGATCATCCTTACGCGCCTTCTCCACTTTCATCTTCTTGATGTCCTGAATGTTTTTCGACATCTTTAGTTCGGCTATTAAATCAGTTTTTTGGGATAGAAATGATTCGGTGGTCGATGATAGACACTGCATGCTTACGCTACGCGTTGGCGTTGAAAATGTCTTTGATAGCATGTTATCGGTACGACGGAGCTGATGAAATTTTTTTATTAACAAAACCCGGTGAATAAAATTTTATTCAAATAATTTACCTGCACACTATTTAGATCTTGTATTGATATAGCTGATAACGGTTGCTGTTGTTTTCGGGTCGCTGTGTCTTGTGGTGGGGGTGGTGCCGGTATAACTGATACCGGTTGACCGTCACTACCTGTCAATTGATTACCGTTGGACGGTAATTGTGGTACGGGGGGTGGTGGCGGTGGTGGCCGTGGTGGATGATCTAATTTCTGTGAATTGGCTTGAGCGGCTGAGAATGGTATTTGCATATAATCTTCCGTGTCGGTGGATCTAATTGATGAAATGAAAAATGTTCTTTTTTATTTATAATTGAAATGGTAATTAATTACAATCTCGATTTAATCAAGTTTATTAGGTTTTTTTTCTCTATCTTCTATCTTGTATGCTTTCCATATCGTAAATCTTTTTCATTAGAATAATTTTTTTTTTTAAATTATTAAATTCATTCAAGATTTTACATTACATTACTTTTCCTAAGAAATTAATACAAGATGTTTAAATCATATCACGGTCTAATTAGTACGCAACGATGTTTAATTCTCGTTTTAATATTTATTAATATAAAATGTTCATTTAATTAAAATATTACATTTAAAATTAATTGGTGATTAGATAAAAAATCACCTCCCGAATCCAATTCAATTGTATTTATGTAATTACGGTTTTCGAATCACCTTGATGTTATAATTACGGGGGTGGGCCCTATACGATTTTAAGAGAGGAATTTAATTAGAATTAAAGAAATTCTTAATAATTCCCAATCAGGAAATTATTTCAAATAATTATTTATTACAAATTGATAGATTAATTTCAGGATACCACAGAGACTGTACATAATTTATATCTAGGACACTTATCATCCAGTCTTACTATATTAATTGAATCTTTATAATTAAAATTCACAATTTAATTAAAATAGAGATGAGATGTTACCGCATTAAAATATTAAATTTAATTAAACGTGTTCACTTGCTCGCACTGAATAGTAAACTAATCAATCTTTAATTTTTTAATGTTTAAATTTTAAATTAAAAATAATAAAAATAAAATTGTTAATAAATAATTAGATTTAATTCTTCTACCAGACCGACATCATCTGCAATCTTTTACGAAATGATTTTCTTTTCCATTTTTATTTTTTTTACAATTTAATTTTCCATCTCTCGTCAATAATAATTTTGTTAATGGGAGAGAAAATTGTTAAAATAAAATAAATTTAAATTTAAATGGAAATTGGCTAGCCGTAGGTAGGTTTATCCGCCATATGGTATAATTCGTTAATGTTATCAATCTAATTAAATTGATGGAGTTTTTCCACCTGAAATCAACAACTTTCTTGTATGTTTTTTTAGAAAGCTCAATTAATTAGCTAAATTTCGTAAGAGTATATTTGATCAAAAATCAATCGAACAAATTGATCTCGATCGATCAATCAATCTTGGCGGTGGTTCTTAAATATTTTTAAGAACGGGTAATAATCTATGTTATTAAAATAATTACCCTAATTTTTTAAAATCGTTTTTGAATAGTAAATCTGATCCAGAAATATGATTTTAGTTGATAAAAAAGCAACTTTTCAAATTTTGGATTTTTGGCAAAAAACATGGGCTTATACACTGTCCTTTTTTTGCCATTTTTCACCTAGGAGCCTGAAATTTTGCACAGACATACCTATAAAATAAACTCAGAATGATTGGCAATAAGTTGGCATGCCTTTCTAATGAATATTCTGAGAAACAAATTTTTATTTGTAGTCGATAGAGCCGTAATGAATAAGTTTACAAAAGCTATTAGGAAGTCAGACATTTCTGCTAGGGCAGTGGCGTGTAGTCTAATGCGCAGAAGGCGCAGAGCACACCTGAAATATCAACAAAATCGTAACCAATTTTTACGTCTGAAAAGAGCTTTAAGGAATTTCAAAAAACTTTTAGTCATTGCCAAATCTATTTAATTTCGCGATTAATAAATTGAAATGAGATTTTAAACTTTTGTTGGAAATTGGAAAAGCTATGCGGAAAATTAAAATCTCTAAGAAAACTTTACACTTGGGATTTAAATATTCAATGAAGTCTCCGAAAGCATTTTTTTGGTGGAGAATGTCAAATTTCGTTAAAGCTCCGATATCTGGATAGAAAATAGATTTTAAAACGTAAAAAATTAAGTTCGAATCTTAAAGTTTACTTTGAGCTTATAATGGGTTGAGAAAGGTTTTTCGCGAAAATTTTATACATTATCTAATTTTAATGAATTTGATAAAAATCTAATAATCCAAATTATATAAAATCACATTTTAATTATAATCTTTCAATGAGCTTTCGAAAAGTTTGAACCTTCATTTTGGAAAAAGTTATAATTTTGTTAGATAACATTTATTTGGATAGAAATTATATTTCCAAACGTAAAAATGTAGGTACGAAACTTAGAGCTTTCGTTAAACTTCTACTAGTTTTGATAAACATTCTGCGAAAATTCCATAATTCATTTAAATTTAATGAATCGGATAAAAATTCGATCCCAAATTATAAAAAATGACATTTTAATTTTAAGCTTTCAACAAGCTTTCGGAATTCTTGAGGATCTTTTTGGGAAAATTTGAAATTTTGTTAAAGGATCGTATCTGGATAGAAAATAGATTTTTTACCTTTAAGAATTAAATTCGAAACTTAAAGCTTCGGTTGCGCTTTTAATAGCTTGAATAAGCTTTCTGCCAAAATTCTATGTTTCATTTTATATTAACAAATCGGATAAAAATTGGATTCCAAATTATTTAAAATAACATTTTGATTTTAAGCTTTCAATGAGCTTTCGAGGTTTTAAAAGCTTTAGTTTGGAAAAAATTTAAATTTCGTGACGGGGCGTTGTTTGGATAGAAAATAGATTTTAAAACGTAAAAAATAAGGTTCAGAAAATTAAGTTTTCTGGAAGCTTCTAAACTAAAGCTTTTAAACTTAAGCACAGCTTTTGAACGAAATGTTTAGCTTTAATATTTTTGTATTTTTCCTCCACTAATTTAGAAGGTTTCTGTATCATTATATATTTTGGATTCGAAAAAAATAATTGGAAATCCCGGTTCAAATGTTCCGATTTCCGATATTCAACTTTCTTGGTACGAGCCGTTACGAATTTTTGATTTCTTTTATAGATAACTTTCAACTATTCCGAAATATTTAATTTTTGTATTTTTACCTAACTGTTAAAGAAATTTTCTGCCTTTTCCATTTTTTCCGGCCATAGAAATCGGCACACAAATTCACATCTTATGGAAACGTTGACCGCACGCCACTGCTCCATTTTAATTATCCCGCATTTAAGCAGGGAATAATTTGGGAGGCATGATAGTCACCAAAAAAGACTGTTTTAAAAATGAAAATACCACTGACCCGAAACGTCCTCCTAATTCTCACATTTTGGTTGGTTTTGACCCGCAGCCTAGAAAGGTTACCGACGCTTGTAATAGACCATTCCAAAATATGCCTTTTTTCGGCTAATTTATTAGTTACACAATTATAGGATTTTTGTTAAAAAATAATAAATGGTTAATTCAATCCTATTCGAATGGCTCTGGGCGCCATCTACAGAAAGATTGTCTACGAGGACCTAATTAATGTAATGAAATCATCTCGATCATTTATTAAAGTTATTTAAAAAAATATATCATTGTTAGATAACCCTTTTTATCTTATAACCTTTATTAAACCATCCCTTAAATGGGCTGTAAGTGAAATTTTCAAATTTTTAATTTCCCGGGAAATTATAACCAATTTTCAGTAAAGTGGTCGTTGAAATAACCACGTCCCACTTCAACCCTTACCAAAATTCGGGGGTTGATTGTTTTTTAATTTTGATAAATCAATTTATTAACCTGCTGATTAGAAACCAATACTGCGTCATTAGATTATCCAAGCCCGGAAGAAAATCCGTGGAAAATTCAGTTCGAAAAGTAAAGAGAATTACAAGGGAAATTCACTCTTTTATTGGATTAATTAAATTCTAATTAAATCTGAAGTTTTATTACAAAAGCTTGAAGTAAGCTTTCAGTTTGAGATATTTTTTTAATCCAAATAATTTCTTTGTAACGAAATTTTAAATTTCCAAACAAATCTTCATTGCTGACCTCAAAGCTTGATAAAAGCTTTTAATTAAAACTTTATTTTAATCAGTTTGCTCAAAGAAAGCTTTAAGCATCGGATGGAATTTTATATTGTTGAAATCTAATTATCTACCAAATATTTTATTCGAACGAAATTTCCAATTTTCTCTAAGAAGCTCAATTAGTCCATTGAGTTCAAGTTCATTGAGAGCTTTTGATACAAATTTTATTTTTATTTACTTGAAATCTACTGTACATTCTGAAATTACTGAAATTTTAGTCAAATTGGAAATCTGCCTCCAAAAGCTTTTTAAAATCGGAAAGCTTAAGTTTGGAATTTAATTTTATACGTTTTGTAACATATTTTTCTGTCAGATAATTTCACTGCAACGATATTTCATATTTATTCAAAAAGCTACATTAAAGTCGCCAAAGTTCACTGAGAGCTTTTAATACAATTTTTATTTTATTTGTTTGGAATCTACTTCTCATTCCATGAATTTTGAATGGAATTTGAAATTCCATTCAAAAAATTATTGTAAAATTTGAAAGCTTAAAGAAAGCTTGAACTTTCGGATGTAACTTTATTTCAAATTCCAAAAATGTCAGCACTTTTTTTGTAATCAGATAAGTTTGGACAAAATTTCATCAAGATTTGAAGTCGAAGTAGGCAACTAAAACACTCGGAACGATGGAAGTTAATTAAAAATTAAGAAAATTTAGGGACATTTCGAGAAAATCAACAAATCTCGAGAAAATCTGATAAATCTAAAATTCTTTCTCGATTCTCTCAACTTTCTATGACTTTTTATAATTTTTCCAGCAACTTACGTCGACTTTTCTCAAAATTTTTCGATTTTTACTAATATTTTTGCGACTTTTTCTAAATTTTTAAGATTGCCTCCAAAATGTTTAGATTTCTTATTAATTTTTTTATATTTTAACGGAACCCGGCTTTTAACTACTTACCAGGCATTTTCTGTAATTTTTCAGACCTTTTCCGTTTCTATTTTCTTATTTTTTTGCCTGCTCTTCCCGAGATTTTCTGAACTTTTAGCCGATATTTTAGTAATAAGTCCTTACATCGGACACATCGGAAAAAATTACATAATTAGCAAAATTTCTTCCAAATTTAAAAGGAAATAATTTTAAAAAGTTCCCCTCCAATCCGATTTAATTTTGGTTTATACATACGAGTATATCGTCTAAGACTTAAAATATAAGGAAATTAATCCGCTGCCTCCATTCAAAAAATAGAGATGAAGTCTCCAAAACTGTTTTTTGGAAAAAGTTGATCTTTTCGACATCATGTCAATTTGAATATTTTACTTTTTGAATTCAAATGCTTTGATTTTTAAAGAAAAACCCTTGAAATACCTGATTATTGGGAATTCATATTCCGTTTTCTAATTCTCCCGTAAAAATTTCATATCTACAATTAAATTTTAAATGAAAGCATAAATTATAAGTAAAACTTACTTCCCGGACGAAGCACCTGACCGTTTATCACTTATACTCTTCAAATATTCGGACGGTTTGATTAAGTGATTGGAACCGTCAATTGAACCGGTCGGAAAGCTGGGCGGAACAAATGGCAGAACGAGTTGTTTATTCACCAAATTCGGACCGTTCGGGCGTGATTGATGCGATGTTCGTTCATAGGGTGTGTAGACCTGATGGTGGTCCGCAGTTGATGCAGCATCATCATCCACAAGATTATTTGTTATTTGATTAAAATTATTTGTTTTAATCGATGATTGGTGACCTTTGTGATAGTTGTTGGTTGGGGAAACGGTGGATGTATCGGATAAGCTATCAACGCAACTAGTTGTTGATGATGTTGTCGCAGTCGGAATATTGTTTGGTCGATTTGAGATCGAACCATTGATGAGTTTCGCTTTTTTATTTGCTGTAAAGTAAATAACGATACATCTGGGAATGGTACAAGATTAATCTAAGTACTCATACCTGATATAGTAGACATTGTCCGGTTATGATTCCCTCGTACTAATTCTGATGGTCGTAGTGTTGGCTCTTCGACTACCTCTAATCCCGAATCCGAATCAATCAAATCTGTTTTATTTGTTATCTTCTCCTCACCATTCGAACCACTATCTTCCGACTGACCGTTATTTAATTTATTCCCATTCCTTACGTTGTTTGAGTTCGGTTGGATAGTTTTTGTTAATGATCCGGACGTATCTTTAAGTGGTGGTGGTAGGGGTGGAGGAGGTGGACCTACTTAAAATATTTTCGATATCATTAATCGATATTAATAAATTCAATTGAAATTTACCGGTTTGTTCAGGAGCGGATACAACTCGTTTTAGAACCCGACCGGAATGCAGTACGGTTGATAACAACGATCCGGTGTAATTATTTTTATTATTCGAATTATAGATTGCGTTGTTGTGACGTTGTGCCAAACCCGCTCGCTCGATAACATCCTCTGCCGAACATAAGCTCTCATATGTTGTATCCGATTTTTCAACATTACATTTCGTCGCCTGAATCTGTAATGCCGGATGCGGCTGATATCGATTATTAAATATTTCATTTGAAACCTTCCTAGAGATATCATTCGTATTGTTTGGTTTCCGTAAATTGGATGGTTCTCGATCATTTATGTTCTAGAAATTCAACATTCAATATTAGATTTATCAGTTTTTCTATAATACTGAACTTACATAGTCTCCATATTGCATAATAATATCCGTACTGTAAGTTGAACTAGCGCTAGCGGACCGACTGTGTGATCCGCTATCCCGTGATCGACTACGGCCCATAAATTTCGATTTATTGATAACATTACGAGCTTCCTCTCGCACTAAATAAATATCCTCGTAGTCGTGATCATGATTCGAAATGCTGGCAGTCGTTATATTTGTTTTAGGCACCGACGGTTTTTGTATGTTGTTATTGATGACGGTCGCTGATATTGGGGATGTTACTTCGGACGATGAGGATACGGATAGGCTCTCTTCGGAACCGCTACCAGCCCCACTGCTACTTGAATGTACTTCTACTTGAACTAAAATTTTAAAATCGATTTTACTTCCACATAATTAATTCAATTTATTTTGATTTTCGAACCTGTTACAGCATTCGTTGGTTTCTCAACCGATGTTGGAGACCCCTTACTGCTAGCTCCATCCGAATCGAATAAATCCTTAACGCGATTATAAATTACTTCCTGTGGATCATGCAAATAAAATGATTCACCCGATACGCTACCATTTGGGCTGGGTGGTGATACCGAACCGCTATGTAAAATTGGATTAACATAGAGACCATTATTTGGTAGTTTTACTCGATTGTATGCCGCTTGATTAGCGTTATTCGCCGCAGACAAATCAACTTCATGCGATGATGAGTAGGTTTCATCTTTCTCTCTTAAGCTGGGTGGATGTAAGTAGAATGGTTCCGTATCCGAACTACCACCGCTCGAAGTTGGCTTTATGTTTGTTGAACCATTTTTACTATGTTGCGATGCGATTGAATGTTTCTTCGGTGCCTGATAGTTGTTGGTGTTTGCTGCTTTCGATTTAATGCTTGTCGTATTCGTGACACTGTTTTTTATACCATTCGTTTTCGCATGTCTATTATTTGTATTTGGTAAGATATTCTTAGAATGATCTTGGTATTCCGAAGATGTACCGTGTTGTACTAAGGCGTTTAGACACTAAGAAAGGATAGTCCAATCATTTTCAGTTCTAATCCCCGATTTTATATTACGTTACCTCCACTTGCTGATTTTCCGCCGCATCATTTATTGGACTCTTACCAAATTTGTCCAATGAAAGCTTTGCACCATGATTTAGAAGCCAACGGACCGCTGTTAAATGTCCTCTGGATGCGGCAAAATGTAACGGTGTCGCTCCATCTCCATCTCGTAAATTCGGATCTACAGATTGATCCTCCACCTAATAACAAAACGTACAAGAATAGGAATCATACAATTTTTTATGAAAATCTAGCTCCCAGTCGACTCCAGTAAAATCTATCTGAACGGTAATAGGCACCCTTACTTTATTCAATTAAACTTTAATACAGAAATCATATGGTATTTTAATTGCAAGTCATGGTTGCATTTGAAGCATATTTATGATTGATTTTCGGAGAGCTTCATTTTATTTCGAATTATGCTTCTTTTCTAAAATGAATTTCTTGAAAAATACCTAAGAATGACATAAAAGCAGTGGCGTGCAGTCTAACGCGCAGAAGGCGCAAAGCAAACCTAGATTATCAACAAATTCGTAATCGCTGCATATTGCTAACTCAAATTATTTATTTAAGAACTTTGAGCGACGCACAGTGGGCTCGATCTGAAAAAAGATGGCCAAAATTCGAAAAAATGATAGTCACCGAATGAGTTTAGTACCATAGAATCTTGTAGAGGGAGCTTTGGTGCATGTTATTCCAAAAGGAAAGTGAGATATCTTTTACACCTACGACGCTACGTTAGTTCAAAGTTACCGTTCTCGGCACAGCGTAAACCACATGTAGCGGCTCCGAAATATCACTGTTACTTCAAGTGCGTGTAACTTTTTACTCCAGTGTCC
>JANTOP010004384.1:0-17433 GCA_027564815.1 Symmerus nobilis
ATGTAATTTTTGTCTGTTTATATATTACACTTTCTTTCCAGAACTCAAGTGGGTCACTTGAAATTATTAAATGGGTCGCTCGGTGACCCGCGGGTCATAGATTGCCGACCCTTGCATTAAACATTGCATATGTCACGCCGTTTAGTCGGTTTTTGCAAATATCACACACCCTGAATATAAAAATAAAATATTTCCAGTCGGTTTCAGTTTATAATATTTTGCGAGAAGACGTATTAGTTACTAAACTATACGATAGAGCGAAAAGCTAATTTTCGAAAAAATGGCCCTTATAGTCGGTTGTTGCATAACTCGGTTCAATTGTCATGATAGAAAAATAGGCAACAAATTGCTTTGATTAATTGTTTAAAGAGTAACGTTTGAGTAACGTAATTGAGTAGAGTAATCGTTTTTTCCATATTTTTCTCTTCAACATTAATGCTATCAATGCGATTAATTCCGCTATGTCCTATGTGGGCAACATATCATAAAGAAATTAATTAAATTCAATCAAAGGAAAATGCATTTTTTTGTGGCCCATCAAACAACTTCCATATATTCATATTTAGCGACCCCAAAGCACGATGATGTAATTGCTTCGGCAAATTTCGTATAGAGATTAGTTGCAGATTCGTATGGAGGGTCCTAAAAACATAAAGTACCGTTATTTCCGAAAACCTTTATTTGGCTATTTCATTTAGTTTTCGACTCATTGTGGGGTTTCTTATTGACGTAAAAAGGAAAGCAGTAGGTAATTAAAACTTCAATAATATTTTGAACAGTCTTTTAGTAAGACACATACATATATATTAATACTAAAAGAAATATTACATAAAATTTAATTTCAACTTTAATATATTTGTTTTCAAACATAAATAGCATCTCATTATATATTCACCCTGCTCAATGAAAATCAATAACAAATAAGATTATAAGTCGAATTCTTATTTATATAATTTTCTTTAAAATTAAGTGAAAATGTCTATTAAAGAATAATTTTCCTTCCTGTATACGTTTTTGCTTATTTATAAAAAATGTAAGAAATTATTACAAAATTACATATATAGTATGTAAGGCCCTTGAGTATAAGAGTCGATTGGTACCGAGTAAAAGAAATTTCTCCTAACGATAGAATTCATTTTTCCATTTTGCTACCAATTTCATAAGGATATGTATGGTATGTATGATACTTATGTGAAATATAGGAGAAAAGTATACCTATAAATATAAATAAGAAAAACCAAACTTTTACAACCTTTCACATCTCAAATAGAAAATGTCAGAGTTTAGAGTCGCTCTATAATATTATAAAATTTTTTATAATATAAAAATTAAGTGAATGTGTGTATGATGTGGAAAAGTTATTTTCTTTTTCCAAAAAAAAAAAAAAAAAAATGAAAAAAAGAAGGTCGGTCGAACCAACCGAAGAAATAGAGTACAATTTTTCTGCTGATGAGGCACTAATAAAAAGAAAATTCTTCCCATAAGTATTGTTATATACTCGTACTTCCGGTTCCAATACCAAGTAGACTAACCAAAGGTAGGATAATTTTGAGTCCAATATACCAGCCTGAAATCTGGTTCTCCATATATTCGAACTAAATTTATTTTCAAGTTATACTACTTATCATTGGTGTGTATACACCACCATATATACGTATTCTAGAAATCATATAAAGTGTCTTTATTTTTGTGAGAAACGCGGGGTCTGAAATTAATTAATTTATGGCTTTATAGTACTTGAGAAGAAAACCGCTTAACTGACTTTTCTGTTTTCTTTAGAAAAATATGCGATACAGTAACAAAACATACATAGGTGAAAATAATGAAAAAAAAGGATGAAATGAATGTAATATATAGAAAAATGGGATGGATGGGTACTTGAATAAAAGTAATTGTAAATCATTTGCTATTACATATATGTATGTTATATGTGTATTTGGTTTACCTTACTATCAACATTTTTCCTGTTTCCTTTTAATAAGAATTGTAAGAAAAATAATTACTTTTAAGGGGTTTTATTTTAATAGAAATATAAGACAGGACGAAATACGGATAAAAAATCGGATATTAAATTGTGGTTGAAGGTACAGTTGACTATAAATTATTAGTAATAATTAAGTCTTTACATCAAAACTAATTCAAACAATTGTTTGATGAAACTCGATGTTTGATGATGGGTATTTAAACGTTAAGAAAACTTAGTTGATAATTATATATTTAATAAGATTTAAGTTATGAAAAATATTGATTTATATGAAACGTATATGTGACCGTCCACGACAAAACCCCGTAACCCGCTTTTGTGACTGGGGTTTCTCGTGAACGGTCCAATATACATATATTTGCAGTATATCATTTATTCCAATAGACCTTTACTGGGAGTTCGAATATAACATTTCTCCAACTTCTCTAATTGGTGGCTATAGGTACTTATCTCAATAAATGATAATTAACATTTTGAATTCAATTAGAAGGTGTATACAACTATATATTATGTAATAGAAGTTATTTTAACGCGTTTTTATAATAACATTCTCCTAATACTCATGAATACATACATAAAATATTTCCTTTATAATATCCTGCCGTATATTCGATTCTATTTTGAAAAAAAAAAATAGAAATGGGATATAAAAAGGTATAAAGAAGATAAATAATGTATAGAATTTGAGGAGATACCTACATTTCGGTATTGAGATAAGAACATGTTTTTTCCTTTAATCCATATCCTTTCGCACATTATATAACCGTTATGGATTTTCTGTATATTTTGTTTGTGGTTTTATACATCACACTAAATAGAAGATGTGGTTTTAAGGCCTTTCTGTTCCATCTGGGACAGGTAAAATGTATTGAATGTATATTAGGATTGCTAATCTAAAAATCATAAAAAACGCCACATTTATTATTTATACGTTGAAATTGTTTTGCAATGATTTTTAAATCTGTTTACATTGAAAAATCTGATTATGAGATGACTTTTAGAAATTATGATTCATCAAGAATGATAAAAATCAATACCGGAAGTTTTTTTCCTTATTCATAATATAACTTTATGTAATATTATACATTTATACAATCAAAGGATATTTGTTTACCCTATGTACAATTTAGGAATAAAAAGTCCTCCTTTATTTCATTGAATCGAACAGTGGGTGTCATAAGAATTCATATTATTAATGTTACATAAAAAAAAATCTAAACCAATATATGTACATATCCATTTGCATTAAGTATGTTAAATATTAGGCATGTATGTATACGAGTATTTCTTTCCCTATACCCATCAGGAAACATTGAAACGATGGTGACATCCCATACGTATATGTGATTAGAAATTCCATCTGTATTAAGATAATGTAGTTTTTCCTTCTTCATCTTTCTTCCACAAGTAAATTGCTAAGTATATGGAATGGATAATAGGAAGTGAGTCTGGTTAAATGAATCTAAAGGTATAGTATCATATAGTTTTCCTATTATACTCTATTTTTGTAACATATGCTATTTTATGAATATTATTTACTTACGTAATATTAATGACATTTATGGAAATTGTGTTCCATTTTATTTTGGAAATACAAACACTAATGGTAATTGGTCTATGATAAGGAAGGGTTATGGCTTTTATTTAGGTCAATCAATAAAGAGATATTATACGAGTGTAAATTGGAATTTTAATCGTGTATCAAGATTTGCTTATAAATAAAATTTGAATTTGAATAATGATCCGAATAATTTCGTTCTTATCCTGTAAGAAATTACACTAGGCAATGTATAGGGTTCTAGGTACATAAATACCTAGATACATAATGTCACCTATGAACTATAAATGTCACCTATGAGACTAATCGAGGCATCGGTAAAGTTCTATATGTTCTATATTCTTACATATGTTCGATAGGGTTGAAACGAGAAATTTCACTATCGGACATCACGACATTTGATCCCGATTTCCCGATAATTTTCTTCAGAACCAAAAAAATGTAATGATGTAGGATGTTTATAAATTAGTAGAGGAAAAACACAAAAATATCAAAACTAAACTTTTCGTACAAAACCTCTGCAGAAACTTAAAAGCTCCAGAAAGTTTTTTTCTCCGAACCTTATTTCTACGTTTTAAAACCTATTTTTTATCCAGATGATGTTCGTTTAACGAAATTTCAAGTTTCCTAAAAAAAAAAATATCAAAAGTCTCGAATTTTACGCGATTCATTAAATTTAAATGAATATGGAATTTTCGCAGAATGCTTTTCGAAACTATTAAAATGTAACGTCCAACCAGTAAATGGTTATTGTAATGATATTATTGTTAGAATTAATTATAATTATTTATTTGTAAGTCGAGTTAGGCGGTCCACCACTTGTCCACCAGTATACAAAATGCATCCCGCTACGAAATGAGAAGGGATAAAAAATTTCAATTTGAAGCACGATAAAATATATTGAGTCAGTCAGGTAACAGCCACCGAAGGAAAAAATAAAAAAACAAGTTGATTCCTGGACCCGTGAAATAGCGCTAAGACGATAATTTTTGGATGAAGTGCGCTAACTGGACCTGGAGGTTACAAAAAACAAAACGAAAGCTCTAAGTTTGGAACTTAATTTTTACGTTTGAAAATGTATTTGCTATCCAAATAACGATCCTTTAACGAAATATTAAATTTTCCCAAAAAAGCTTCAACATCTCAAAAGCTCATTGAAAGTTTAAAATTTAAATCTAATTTTATATAATTTGGAATCTAAATTTTATCCTATTCATTAAATTTGGATACAATATAAATTTTTCGCTAAAAGCTTTCTCCATCCATTATAAGCTCAAAGAAAGCTTTAAGTTTCGATTTTATTTTTTTACGTTTTAAAATCATTTTTCTATCCAGATATCAGTGATTTTACGAAATTTTAAATTTTCCTATAAAAATATGCTTCAAAAATCTCGAAACCTCATTAAAAGCATTTATTTATGCAAAATTTCAGGCTGATAGATTCACGACTTGTTAAAGCTTTTGTAGAGATTTTAATTTTCCATAGAGCTTTTTAACGAAAGTTTCTAGTTTAATTTAAATTTATTTATCGGGAGATAAAATAAATTTGATAATAAATGAAATTATATTTTAATTAAAAGTTTCTTAAAGCTCTTTTTAGACAATTTTTAATTTCCATGACATTAAATTATTGCGATAGAAAATAGATATTTTAAAACGTATAAATTTACAACCGAAATGTAAAAATTTTTTCCAGTTTTTAATTTCCCACGGAACTTTTTAAGGAAAATTACCGATTTCATTTAAATTTAATTTTTAGAAGAAAAGTTAGATTCCATACTGCCTAAAATAATATTTTAATTAAAAGTATTCGATGAGCTTCTGGAACTTTCCTAAAGCTTTTTCAGAAAATCTTCAGTTTTATGATTTTAAATAATTAGGATGCACATGCACATTAGACTGCACGTTACTGTTACTGAGTCCATATTTTGCGTAGGATATGTATTTTTTTCGGGTAAATAATGGTTTTAGCAGGTAAAATATTTTTCCCAATGAAACTGGTTAATGGGGGTGAGTATAAAATATGTGGGTATAAAATATTTCGGTAAAATTAAAGACGTCAAGTCAAAGTTCAAGTCAAATGTCTAACAATTATTATTTTAATTCAAAAATACCATAAAAATATAGGAAATATTCAGTTCGCTGAAATGCTTGAATTCTACAAAAAATATTTTCATCATAATTTAACTACTTAAAATATTGGTTAAAATTTATCAAATTTTATGTTCAAAATTGAGAAAAGCGCCCTTGAAGAATTTTCGCCATTATTGGTTAAATCAAGCTATAATTAACTGAAATATTTTCTATATTTTAACCATTCAGTTAAATTCATTAAAAAACTGTTGGTTGGGTTTTTGGATATAGTCATCAAATAAGTCGAATATTTATTAATTCAGAATAAAGGTAATAATGATGGTTTAATATAATATAACGATAATTCAAAAATTTGCAAATTAAATTTTCCAATAATAATCAGATTATTAATTAAATAAAATTAATGAAACATAACAAAAAGATTGATTTAAATTTAAACCGAAATTGATTGAATCAATTGAATGGAATTTTTTTCCTCGTTTGTAAATTGATGTTTTAATATTATTTATTTATTTTATTTTTGGATTGAGAAGACAAAATCTTCTCAAAATCAAAATGATCCAACTAACTGTGTATATACGTATGAGGAACTATCTATTATATAAATAATTTTATTAATTTTAATTAAAAATGAAAATGGAAAAGTTGATTGAATCAATTAAAAGAAATTATATAAACTGATTGGCAATCAAATTTAATTTAAAAATGTTAGACATGTTATGTGTGTGTGCTCGTAATACGATGATTAAGTGGATTGAAAGTTTTAACATTTGGAAAAGAGGCTTTTTTATTCGAATAAAAATAATACTTAATTTATTACATGCGTGTATTAAATTGTTATATCGACAGACAATTCATTTTATTTGATTAAAATCCATTGACATTATTGACAACAAAGAGTCAATTTAATTAATTTCAATTTATTTATCAAAAGAATAATTTTTGTCTTTTTTGCTGTGCCGGGTTGTTTTAAATGGTGCTTGACATATTTTCACATAATATTTAATGTGTTCGGTTTATTAAAACTTTAAATTTCAATTTTATTAAAGCGATTCAATAATAATATTTATTAGGAATATTTTTTATTGCAACACTCAATTTATGAAGAGAATTTACATTTTTATTAATTATTTTTTCTGTATAGAAATACATAATAAAGTATTGTTCACAAACACATAATACATGTTCTACAAGTTAATAAATTCGAAAACCTTTTTTTTTTATTTAATAAAATAGAATAGAACATTAAAGAAACAAAAAGAGAAACAATATTGTTTTGTATTACATTTTGATTCCGATACATTATAAAGGAATTCATTGATTTTATAAATTCAATACTTTATATTTATGTGATATTATAAATCCATTTGATTCTATAATAAAATATCAGTAACGTGCACTTTGATTTAAGTACCATGATTCAATTTTGGCTCAAAGTGATATATTAATTAAAAGAAAATCGAAGATTTTTGTAATAACTCAACTTGTCAGAATCTATGAAATTCATAGAACTGAATTGGTTATTACCGCTGGCATATCCAACAGCTCTTAACTACTTCACTGTTATTTTTTTTTTAAATATCACAACTCTTGTAAATAGTTGATTGGTGTACCACACGAACATGTTCGATTGTTCAATTGAATTATTGATAATAAATTGGAAAACGAATAACGAGATTTTTTTCAGTCGTATAAAATTATATACGGATAACGATACGACAGGAATAGTATAATAATTTAAATTAAGAAATTTTAAAAATAAATAATCAATAAAATGTGGAATTTTACAATCATTTTATTGATTTTTAGAGAAGCATACGAGTATACATATTCCACAAAGAGCTCGTAAAATTGGTGAAAATAAATTGATATGGATTTCTACATAAAAAAAATATCTTAAATTATAATATTTCAATTTGTACAACCTACATGCATATTTTTGAATAAATAATCATTTTAAAAACACTGACCTATTCAACAATTTCATTTTGCTTTCTGACTACTAAATTATTTATTGCATTTCAGATTCATTGCAATATTATATTTTTACATGAAATAATCTTTGCTTTCAGTATTTAGATGTGAGGTATATACATACATATTATATATATATATTAACTGCAGTTTAATGTTTTTGCATAAAAAACGAGATGTTTAAAGAAAACTTAGATATAAACATAGTACTGTAGCATTTGGCAATGAAGTGGTACAGCCACAACATCTCATCTAGATATACAGAAACGAGTTGGAAATATACAATTTATCTCATTAGTTATTACGTCTAGCCAAATCAAAATCGTTAGTTCTCGGACTAAATTATGTATGAATTTATATTATTTTATGAACTGACCATTCAGTTTATTTTAGGGTGTTAATAATAAATGCATATAACGGTATTATGTAGATTTGTAATGATAATAATACAATATAAGTATAGATATAGCAAGAGGATGGATATAAATTTATTAAAATAGCAATATTATGCTGCAATAAATTGCAGAACCAAAACTAATGATACAAAATTATTTATTGTATAAATAATTTCTGGCATTCTGTAAGTACTAGAATATAAGGGAGAGTACACACTTTATGTGCAGGGGCTTGAACTTTTGAAAAATCGATGTTTTCTTTTTGTCTCTCCTTCTTGTTAAACATTTCAAGAATATATTCCGAAAAGTCTACTCTATGGAGCTGGAATCGATGATTCAGTGAAAGTTAAAAAAAATTTGTTTTTTTTCACTTTTTACTTTAAGTGTGTTTTTCTCAAAACCACTTTTTAAAAGTCCGTGATCACTGTTATTTAAAAACTACATTACCGATTATAAAATTACTCCCCGCAGCGTTAAGTTTTAGAATTTTTTTAAGGGGATTTTCCACTTACAAAATGGCGGATAAAATATCAGCTTTCACTTTAAATGACCACAAAAATTTAAAAATGAAAAAATAATAATCACAGAACGTTGGGGGGAAGATTTAATGATACTTTGACTAAATTTTAATGGGTTTTGATTTCAGATAATTTCCAGTTGAGATACAGTGATCACCGCAAATCGACTATTTCCAAAGACGTTCTTGGAAAAGCTCCGTCACCGGCTTGTTTGTCGATATTTTCGCATCAAAAAATTACAGAATGTTGTTGAGATCATACTTAATAATGTATAAAAGGTTTGAATAAATTTGGTCAATCCATATTTATGAAAAAATTTCGAGTTTTTTGAAAAAAGAGTTTTTTTCACCCTGAAACCCTTACCCCTCCCTTAAACCGGTGTCATGAGTTATACAGAGATTTATTCATATTTATTGAATGCTTTAAGCTACTCGAATATTTTTCCATGATTTTCATTAAATTTCTCGTTACAATTTTCCGATTTTTATGAAATCTACCGATTTTCATGCTGCTTTCAAATTTTCTGAAAATTTTTCAATTTTTTTGAATTTATAAACAAATTTTTGAGTTTCGATAACATTTTCATATATTCCAATTATTATTTTTCATATTTTTATTTGTAAAATATTTTCCAAAAATGTTGGACATTCCTAATATTTAACTACAATTTTAATTTTTAAAATTAATTTAATTCTTATTAGTTTGTGATATTAGCAGCTTTTGGCAGAAAGAGCTTTACCAGAAACCTCTACTCCTATACTCTTGTAAACCTCTACTCTACTCTAGTGACGAATATATGTAAATACCTTCTTGACTATCTTAGTTTAGTTAGTCTATTCTCGTCTTTATAAATTTTTTTAATTAAATAAGTTATATTATACATATTTAACTATAAAAGGGCAGTTAACCAACAGATTCGCAAGTCAGGCAGAAGCAATAATCATGTAATATTCCTGAATAATATATCATATTTACTACAATATAGCAAAATCGAATGCTGTTATGAGCCGTTGATTTTCCTAGGTGTTTAAATCAGCTTTAATGTAATCACGATAATTGAAGAATTATTTTGAAATTTATTATCAACTGCAGATTTAATTTTGTTTAGTATTAACGAAGTTAGGTACTTTTGAAATCAACGGCTGTAGAAAATAAGTATATTAGGTACATTTCAAAATGCATAAAACATTAACCGCATTGTATATTAGACACTAATTTTATCCATGGTTATATTATTTTAACATAATTACATACATATGTTCGTTGTAAATTGACTATGGAATTTTCATTTAACATTTCACAGAAACAAGCCAGCGTCAATAAATCATCGAAATCGATATTATACTAGTAATGGGTTTAATTTCAAACTTTCGTTTGAATCATCCTAAGAAATAGATTTAGTGAAATATTCAAATTGTCAAGATACGGATAAATGACGTAATTAAGTGAATCCTATGGGTAAATAAGTGGTCACAGAATGTATTAATACTCCCTCATCATAATGTACTAAATTTCAAGATAATAATAATGATAATGCTTGCGACCGGATAAGAACGGTGATCTACAAAGAAGGAATTAACTAATCTTATAAGGTTATATTATGCTATATATGGTATAATAAGTATTAAGACAAGGCGAATATATTAACTGGTTGGTTGAATACCAAAACCATAAATAAAAAATATTATTTTACTGGTTGGCTTTTTTAAATATAATAAAAACTAGAGAGGCTGTACTGTACAAGTGTACAATGTACGTACATGCTATTATACTACAAGTCTTAAATCATATCGCTTTGGGAAATTAAATTGTTTGTGTAGCAGAAAATATTTTAATTAATATGTTTGTTATAAAAGGCGAATTCTACAAATAAAATATGGTAAATAATAATTACAAAAATATGCTCATTGTATTTCGGAAAGCAAATAATAAAATTTATGCTCAAATTGGTTTGGATATGGATATAGTTTATAATTTCAGTTTCCATCAAATGTAATAGGGAAATATTGCATCAAATGTCATTGAAAAGTTATATTAACCTTTCGGTGCAATAAGCACGAGAAGCAAATTTAATTTATTTATCATTTAAGGGACTTATAATTTTTTTTTTGTTCCAAATTAGGCCGGGAGTAGAACCAGAACGAGATAGATATTTTATTATAGAAAATACAAGACGTACATGGATAGCACCTGAACATAAAAATTTCCTTAACGGGTAATGCTATATCCGGTATGTCTGACTTACCAATTATATCTACATGCGAAAGCTAAGAAAATTAGTGGATAATTATGAAAGAAAAGGATGTTTCTAATTCTATTCTTCAAATTGAATTAAATTCTTAGTATTTCTGATAATATATTTCTAAACCCAATGCCCTCTATATTTATCCATAACAATGTGTATATTTCTCAGTAGTAATAGTAATAAATATTATATATAACAAACTTTAATATTAAATCTATTATATTATCACACATTGCGTTACGTATAGGCAATAAAATTGCGAGAAATTTTCATTATTGTTCAATGTAATATCAAATAAGGTGATATTTATGTAATACATACATGTGCGTTGTATTGATGAAAACGTGAAAAGCTGTTAGACATGAATAATTTATATTCATAATTTTTTCCCTATTAACAAATCCTTTCTTCCTCAGAACTCATGTAAAACTAGGGGGTACGATTATATGTGGTAATTTTAACAATTTAAAAAAAATATCCTAACAATAAAGGGTGTATACACATATGTATAGGTATATCGTATTTAACCCTAAATGCATGAATATAGGAGTACAATATAATAAAATGTTGTTACTTAACTGTGTAGAATAAAGCAATTCTTTACCTGATTAAAAAACAGGATATCTGATCTACCTAATATTCTATTTTGTCCTACTCTTGTCATACAAATTACCATAATTTAACCTACTGGTTATATAAGGAAAATTATAATAATACATAATTGTTAAATTTATAATTTTATATTCCCAAATATGATTAACATTTAATTTTAATAGAATTTTTTATCCTATTTAATTATAAAGTTAAATGGTAAACGTTAAGTTCGGTAATATTATTAAAAGTAGATTTCCGATAGTTTCTAGATAAAAGGAGCGAACTTATGAATATGTTTTCCCAATTATTATTCATCAGTTTTATCCTGTCATATCACTAAAGTTTGAATAAGCGTAAAGGAGGAAATGAAACAGGGTTTCATTTCATAGATTTTATTGAATGGATTCGATGATATTTTTATATTATCTATTTATTATTTATATATGTGGTATTATTATCCTTATATTTTATAATTTTATTATATGGATGTGCTTCGAATTATCAAATTCGACAGCAAGAAATAATTATTATTTATAATTTCATTTGTTATTTGATATTAAGGGCCATCCCCTGTATTCTTGGTTGTTCCCAACGGGAAATATCAGAAGGCCTTCTTTCGGAAGATGTCCTCCTAGAAAAATGCATACACGTAGAACAAACTTTCTGAAAAGAATCAACCCCTGATTTTAGGGGTGGGCGGGGAATATAAATAACAAAACAGCAGCAAAATTGGTTGTTTTCAGGGGAAATTGTTATAATTTTCCGAATTTTCGGTATGAATTCAAATAGGGAATGACCTTGATTTTTCAATACCTTAAGATCAAAGGGTCACCTAACAACTATATGTTTAAAATCCCCTTAAAATTCGACTTGTATAAAATTCAATAAAATCGTCGAATTTTAACGAACTAAAGAATTTCTAAGGACAAGTTCAAAAAATGTTCTAATCTAACAATGGGAAAATATTTCTAGGTTATCTATGAAGGGTTTTTATTAGAAAAATTTTTTCAAAAAACAACCGTTTTGGATTTCATTTTCAACAACCGTTTTGCATATAAGAAAAAAGTAGGTATTGTATTAATAAATGAACTCGTTACTAATGAAAATTATTCTTAATTCCTATATAAATAATTGATTATAGTAAATGCCAACATTTATGAAAAATTGATTTTTATTATTTATTAGACATTGCTAATCCTAAGAAACCCATTCGATTTTCATCAACTATATTTCATTCGGCATTTTGAAAATTATTATCAGAAAATGATATCATAATAATCTTTAGAAAATTTATGTGACATTTCCATAATCGATGATTTATAAGTCGAAATTTCCTTTTTATGTTTTCATATTTTTTATTATAATTTTTCTTATTGCCAAATTGTATTATATTTGGATATGTGGGATAGAAATTCTATTAGATAAATATCATTCTGTTCGATGAAAAAAAGACCAATTTCCAATAGATGTTTATTTTGAAATTGCATAATTCAGGGTTGACTAACAATTTGATGAAAATAATGAATGAGTGATATTCAAAATAATGAAATTGTATTGATAAAGGTTTCAAACCAATGAATAATCCAATAATAGTAATAAATATAGTTTTGCTATGATATAGAGTGCACGATATGTGTATAAATTATTACCCCCAATTTAAGTAGAAAAGTTGATTTTATTTTTTTAAGGGATTATTTTTGATGTAGTACACCATTAGATCTGTGAAAAAAAATATTAAAAATTACATGTACGCTTAATCTAATGAGATCACTGGTTTTATTACGATCATATAACGTTACTGACATATATACGAATTGCATATTAAATTGAAGGATTATACACCGAAACGTTGGTATAAAAGAAAACTTAATTTTGGTCATGGATTTTAATGAAAATTATTAACGTTATGTGTGTGTCAAATAGGAACGATTTTCATTGTTCGATATATGTAATAATAAAACGGTATGCCCGTATCGTCTAACAATTCATTCGCTTTAATTTTCTGCTTATAAGGAGTAAATTGGATAGTGTTTATCAGCGGAATAAAATGAACAATAAATAGTTATATAACAAAGGGATTATATTTAATTTTTACACTTTTTATATAATGTTATAATAAATGTGGAACATTTACTATAAATTACATGAAAATAAGTTTGAAAAGGTACCACAAAAAATAATATAGCAATAACATTTGATTCGTGCTGGTTTAACAAGAGGGTGCATTAATTTGGTGCGTAAAAAATGCATTTAGATTTAGATTTCCATTTTATTTGGGAAAAACTTACATAAAAATTTTACCCCATACAGATTCAATAATGTGCACGAATATAATAAAATGTTTTCTTTTTATATTAAAACTTCATTGAACATACAGTGTATTGTATAATGTACATAAATCATTCTTACAAAACATTACACATTATATGAACATAATTTTTTTTATATCATCAAGTTGATAAATAAATGAATCAATAATGTGCAATTTTTCTTGAATGCATTAATGAAAATAAATACTTTTTCCCAATAAATAAAATTCGCAATTTAAGTAAAACAAGAGTTTCAAAAGGTTGTTGCCATTTATCTTTATTTGAAATTCGGTTGGATTAAATGAAGTGGAAATTTGTGTATACTACATTAGCTGTCAGATTCATTCAAATAGAATTGAATATATTGAGAAGTTAATGATATAGATTACGTTCTTGGAAATGCATTAATTAAAATGTTAGCGATGCACCTCCTTACCCAGAATTACAAAATGTTTTGTAATAAATTGATGCCGAAAAAACCTTAATTTTACAAGAAATCGTATTAAGAATGAGACTTGACTAATCGAGAGGAAAAGTTCTTTCTTTCATTAAGAACAAATATTATATAACAAATTCCTAATGATTTCTTTTGCTCATTCATTTTGCAAATTAACCTTGAACAGCACCCAAATCCTTTACACGAACTTGGTTAGGGCGTTCTCCTTTATATGTCTTTTGTTCATAATCTTATTCTCTTAAACCTTTTTTTTCTGTCTATTGATAAATAATTCATTATTCTATGGACAAAAAAAACTTTTCTGTAGTCTGACCTTTACCGAAATCTAAATGGACGGAATACCAGAAAAGATAATATTAATCATCTTTTTAGAACCGCCTTCATCATAATAAAAGCATATTATATTGTTAAAAATGTTTCGATTACTTTATAAAAAATATAATGTGAACACTAATATGAAGAACAAGTAGATATAAAACGTCCGGTGCAATCGGTGGAGTTCAGTTTAGTAGAATATTCTATCGCTCAATATAATATCGTATAGAACGCAGGTCTTTCTTACTCTGAAAAAGGCCGTAAATATTTATTCAATATTATATTCGATCCTATTATATAAGAATAAAAATACCCAAGTAAAATCAATTTATAAAGTATGCCCATATCCAATTGACGACTATTTTTACACACGAGAATAAAGGTAAGCAATATATGAGATACACATTATTCGTCCGATATATAGATTTTTACAGAGATTGTAAACAGTTTTTAGTAAAATGTTGTCATGGAAGTGAAAGTATTAATAACATGAATTTATTGAAAGCTCTTAGATGCCCCGGCTTGGTGCCGAACGCAAATACAACAAAATTATTCCGTAATGAAATGTATGTGGTGGTGGTAGTTCCTTGTGCATTATGTTTATATTGTCAGAAACAATAATTTCTTGCATGAGTTAAATATAGATAGACAAGACTTTGTTAAACATAACAAAACCCATAGTACATATATGGAGGGTTTAATACTGAATTGAACCAATTATTGTTGTAAAGTTCCCAGAGAAACTCAGCTTCACCAATTTTAAATTTGATACCATATTGCGGTATTAATTTATATTTTGAAATATCATAAAAATGAGGAAAATTATTGTCTCAGCGTAATAGCTTACTGACATCTCCTATTTTCCGCAAATTTTTTAATGAATTTTTCTAAAATTTAATCTGTTAATTTATATTTTTCAAACTAATTAAACGGTGCTCAGGCGTCTGTATTATTATTCAAGTCGACTTCTGTCTGTTTATGATCTAATAATACATAAGATTAGATTGGTCTCGAATAGAAAATTAGTCATTCGAAGCATAAATCTACATAAAGTTGATTTTGTTGCTAGACGCTGAATATAGACTGAAACTTGTACTGCACCATTTTATTTTGAAAGAACTGAGCTGTAAACCGGATTGCTTTGAATATTCATAAGTGATGGAGTATAATTCACTAATTTACCAGCCTGGAGAATGAAGGTAGTGGTTGCATGAAAGGAAATTTTTATCAACTTGGTTCACTCTACCAGTAGTCAATCCATATGTTATATAACGTATATAAATATAAATATGGTATATAGCAATATTTCTTCACAAATGAACATAAGTTTGGGGTTTCCCTCAAACCATATATGTAAAATATTTAAGTTATCAGCGTTATTTTTCTTATTGGGTCATGCATGTATTATTGAGTTTTTGAAAATAGGAAAAACCTCAAAACCTTAATAAATATAATAGACCAACATATAATAGGATATATTTAGATATATTTACTATAATCCTATTTATATTATTTATTAATATCAATATTATATTTTTGTTCTCGAATATTTTCCCATGTTATTTAGAACTTGTGTGAAAATATTAGTTCCATTATTTTCTTTGCCTTTTTTTATGAAATCTAAGAAATATTTTATTGTACTGTTGAATAGGCACGTACGTATCAATCAGGTGGAAAAAAGAAGATATTAATAATAAAATGAATAAAATTAACGAAATACAATGATGGGTTGGAAAAAATTCCTTTGCATAATTTCCATTTCTTTTCACGACAATATTGTATAGTTAGGCCTCTCGTATACTCATACCTATCCATCCAACCGTATTTAAACCAAGACATCACCTATCAATACAAAATTCAAACGGTAAATAATTAACTGTGCTAAGACCGTATTTAATAACAGATAATACTAGATTTTATGTATAATTTCTAAAATCTAATTTGATTATTCAACATTTAACCATTAGACAATAGGTGTCAAATATAGCAAAGATTTGCTATAAAATCGATATGAAATTATGGGTTTCCTCATTTTACAAATATTAGGTGCAACATTATTTTAATGGACATCGACAAACTGGGTAATATCTCGAAATCTATCATGTGTGATTTATATTTCATACATATCGAATATGAACAGAAATTTTTGGTATTATAAATAGAATTGTATCTCAAAATATATGCAAATTATTGCAACATTTATATGTCCATCAAATTAACAGACAATTATCGTATGCAATAAATTAAATTAACAATCATGTATTACTCTCTTATATACCTATTACAGAATATTATAAAGCCTCTCTAATAGCATATTTTAGATATAATGCTTGCACCTACTGATTATATTGCACTATGCAAAATGTCATTTAACATTTAACTATATGATGTGTAAATAATGATGAATAATAGATAATTGCAAATAGATAAGATTGTATGTATGCATTGCATTTACAGGATAAGGAAGGAGAAATTGGGTCTCTTTAATTATAATTTTGTTTTATCAAAATCTGAAATAAAAAATGAATGAAATTAATCAAGATCTGTCCATAGATTTCGCTATGATTCAAGCAAATAACAGTGACATACATTTTCAATGGAGTTATCGACCAGAGGTCAATGATTATGTGGATAGCAACATCGAATTTTTTTAATTAGTGAAGATAGGAACTAGCAGGGCCGTGGAGAGGAAATTCGGGCCCGGGACTGAGCACTTACGGGTCCATATACAAGACATAAAATATTAAAGATATAGTAAAATATGATCCGATAAAAATAACATACTGATTTCTTAAGTGGGAGCATTTAAGAATTTTCGACTTTTCTAAATAATTTAATTAGAAGTAGGCGACTATGATACAAAGCTGTAAAATGTACATCCACTTCCAGTTTATTGTAGTCTTTTTTATATATATATTTGTCTCTTATCCCACACAAAGTTAGACATGGAAAGAAAACTACACCGACTTGTGAAATACGCAGGCCAAGTT
>JANTOP010004395.1:0-17432 GCA_027564815.1 Symmerus nobilis
CAAAATGGATTCTAATTATGCATTATCTTCAATGATAGATCATGTAATCAATTGGCATTTAAGAAAAAAACCTAAACATCGCTGTCGCTGATGCACATATCATTTTGTTAAAAATAGTTAGCCGTATACAACTGAATGTTTCTGACTGTATGTAATTTGTGCGATTGTTTCATACCATACGAACGAATCAAATAGAGTAAAAAAATACAAATTCAGCGAGTATGTAAATCGTAAGTATATTGACGAACGAACAGAGTTAACTCATAACTCATGTATCAGTGGATGTGCGTTCATTGGTAAGTAAATTCGTTTGGTTCTCTGGTGGAGAGGACTAACTGATGAAAAGGGATAATTATAGATATTCTATTTGTACAACATTTGTAGACTTTAAGGAATCGTACAGAAAGCCCCTTAATAATGACCTAATCTAATTCTCACCAACAAAAGAATAACGGGATAAATAAAATTTGACATAATCGTCTCGTCTGTTACACTTTATAATTTTATATTAACATTTCATGCAGTAGTGTTATCAAATTCGTAAATCTTTGTGTAAATAATTTTAAAACATTAAATACATTAACCCCTTAATGTTTATTTGAATGTTTTATTGCATCTTTAATGTTAACATTTTGATTTACTTTACTATTATATCCAATGCATTAAATGGTAATTCAAAATATTTATTATTTTCATCTTTGGCAAGAATTATTATTTTGCTAAAAACTGCATTGGTAATTATTTTCCTATAATTACTATTTTATTATTTTATTTGTTACTAGGTATATTATTGTTAAAAACGATTAAAATAAATAATAAATCAAAGTATTTATTTATAATATTTATGTTATTTTGAAATATTATGCAAACGTATAGCATTCATACATTTATATTGCTATCGATCAAACACCTATAGGCTATCCGTCATATTATATTCCAATAAGCATCACCATCAAGCAAACCGCTCAATACAAGCTGACTAAATTAACTTTAGAATACATATGTTCATTAGAGGCCATTGCATAGGAATGAAAAATTAAATTTAATTAAAAGTTTATTTAATAGATATTAATAAAAATATACATAAAATTTTCGGATTTTTAATAAATTCTATCTTCAAGAATATATCAGATTTTTTTTAAACTTTTCGATTTCTCAAGACGTTTTCAAGTCTGCTGGATATTAAATTTCGGAAGATTACTATAGCGTAGGATAAGAAAAATTCGGGAATAGTCTAGCAAAAATCTGGAAAAATGGGAAAATATTCGGAAATGGTGGAGAAAACTCGGAATTGAAGATTAATGGTCAATGGTCATCATATTTTATAATATAAATCAATATTAAGCACAATTTTATAATCTATAGTACCTATAGCTATCAATATTGAAATTTTGTTTATGGATTTATATTATACAATGGTATTGTATATACATAAATTTTAGTAGGGTGAGAAGGCAATTAATAGCATCATAAAACATTAAAACTATCAATTATTCGAAATAAATTTTATTAGTAACATTATACGTTTGTATTTATAAGTTTAATTATATATGTAAATAGAAGAGTTAAATATAGAACCCTGCATTCAGTAGATCTTTGTACATTCTGCCAGTAATAGATAATAATTTCGAAGCAGACCCAAAAAAAAATACAGATAAATAATCATAAACAACAGTTCAATATGGATTACTAAAAGTTACCATACACTTATATCGTTATTTATTCCTTGCCACAAGACCATAGGAAATCAACAAATTATGTCTGTGTCCTAGCCTTCAATTCTCAATAGTGAACAAATTATACTATATTGAGTTACTATTTTGAAACTAATAGCAGAACGGAAGTAGGTTTCTCTGTTCATACAAATTATCTTATACTTTTTACTTATTTATGTATCTTAATAAAGCAAATAATTGATTAAGAAATGCAGTCATTTCCTATCATATCACTTATTCATACCAAATTGACACCCTGCAATATAATCGCAAAAGTATAACTTCATATTGTATAATATGCAAAAGTTCGGTATTCATTTTTATTCATCCTAATGTGTGCACATGAAAATGTAATGTATACTCACATATCGCTGTACTGTAAAATATTCAACTATAAAATAAAATGTTGTAAATATTCATGAGCCAGGAAATATTTTGCATTGATTAATTCACAGTGAGTTTTTTAGCCAAGGTCATATGTAAAATAGTGTAGCTGTGAGTTGTTTATAATAAAGTTTATGGAATTAGAAATCCAAATGTATGTATTTGTATACGAATATTATGTTACTAATCTTTTATAGTTAGTTCGATTACAAGGAGATTCGAGAAAGTGAGATAATTTCGCATTTTTACTTTGTAACTATTAACTCGGGAGGGTGATAAGAATTTGTGGATATAATACTTTAGTAATTCTTATCCTTCGAAACGTTGGCAAATTCTTTAGCTTTAAGAGATTCAGTTTGAGAATGTGTGTGTTATATTTGTAGTATTTCTATGGAAAATCGCAAATATTATATTTTATGGGGCTAACTATTTCTATACTTTATTTGTTACTATGTCTTGTCAATGGTGATAAATATTGCTTGTTTATTACAGTTTTCTTGTACAATTAATTACTTTTGATAGATGTTTAATAATAATAATAAGATTATATTTTCAAGAATTATTGCAAAATATAATTCATATATGGAGGCTAGAAGGTATATTTGCTACTTGTCTGGGAAATTTCCGCTATTAATATTATTTTTATCATTGGGAAATTTATATATATTTTTTTTCAACATTCCTTTAATGATATCTAACCAATCTCAAATGACGAAATATCGGCAATAAATTTTACAGAAATACTAAAAAAAAAAAATATCAAAATTTACTACATGTGCTCAGTATTTATACGAATTATTAATCTTCACATATTTGAATAAATAATGTTGAATTATAAAAACAAACATTGATTTAAATCTTTACAAACATACTAATTTAACAATTATTTATTCGAAAATAGAAGAACAAAAAATATAGAAAACCATCGTATTTATTTAAATTTTAAATTTATTTATTAACCGGGAATGTCTGGCTGCATAAACGCTTAGAAAATATTTTAATTAATTAATTCAAATGAAAGTAATAACAAGGTCAAGCGATTTGCATACTTGTTAAACAATGTTACAATGTGTAAATATGAGTTACCTGCCTACATCATAAAAGATATAAATTGTTTAGGATACTTTACTTTGATATTATTATTATGGCATGAAATAATATTTCTAGTTTAGGCCAGTAGTATTATAAAAAATTATACATAACTACCTCGTATAATAATACTAATTAATATGTTTTATTAATAAATAAATCAATAAATTTGCATATTACAATGTACGATTGGAAATTCAGTAAAATATTTTAGCTGCTAGACTAGAATTAAATTAATTCGAAAGCCTTCCTACCCAATCCTTACTAGAATATTATGGTAAATTATGGCCAATAGTTGTCCAACTGGAACAAATGAAAAATATTTCCCAACACATCAGATATCTACTCCTACACCAACAAATATACTGTCGATATGACAAATATTCTTCAAAAATTCTTGAAGGGCTTATTTATAACGGATGGAATATTATACTCCTTACAATCGGAATTATAAAACTAACTATTATAAATACTTTAAATATAAGCCCACTCACAATATACATAGTTTCCACGTACTCCATCGTCGCCTTATGCTTAAAATAAAGCTTCGTTCCTAGACCCTGATCAAATTTTCCTTTCGTCCATGCTCGCCGTGTTCGGCCTTAGCTGGCCTATGCTCTACTATGCTGGCATATATTTATATGTTCATTTGAAGAAATTCCAATCGAAATAAATGTATCTTTTACGAAAATACATGTATAATTTATTCACAAGGAGTAAGTAATTTTACAACAATGTTGCAAAGTCTGAGAATTTTCATGTTTGGAACATTCTTTATAAATACTAGGAGTTCTAACCAACTTATAGCAAATTGTTCTAGACCTTATATTTGACTGTAAATATTTTAAAAAAAGCTAATCTATTTTACTCAAAATATGACATCCTTGTTTGGGGTATTTTCAATACAAGTAAATAAAATAAAAATGGGAAACGTTAAATATTGCATTATTTATTTCCTACATATATTAGATTGGGTGGTAGAAAATATAACTTATCAGTACCATAATTATTCTTAAGAATTTATTTTCAAGTATCCCTAAAAGTAGCTTCATCTATTTTACATTTAAAGTGACTATACTACCCCAATATAGATAGCTGATGGTTGACATATTCTTTCAATATTTTCATGTTCAATTAAAAAAATGCGAAAAAATAAATAGATTTATTTCATGGACTACAACTTAATTTCGTAAGTATAAAATATTATTAATTTTTACACCTACAAATGTATCGGTAAAAACCAAAACTAGATTAAATATATATTGGTTCATATTGCGCTATTAACAATAAATTATTTAATATTTCAAGTTTCAATACCACTTCAAGAAAACTTGAAGTATTAAATTTTCCTAAGTAACGGGTAGAAGTTTAGAGGATGATTGTTGATCAAAGACCAGTTTTAATCTGAACTATAATAGCGTGACGAGTTTGAAGTTTACATGGCGATTGTTTAATCAATTTTGTAATCAGCTGATCGATTTTGTGCAAATCTTGTTGAAAACTTTCAACAAGATTGAAATGTAGATATCTACTCTATAAAATAGTAAATTAATGTCAAGTGATTCATTAAAAACTTAACATTTTAAAACGTGTCAAAACATTCTCTAAGGTTGATGTTATTGGCAATGGATAGCTTTATCATGTGATGGGTACATACGAGAAAATTACTAACTGATTTTTTTCCAAAAATGTTTTACATCTTGTTTTGCGTGTGTCTAACACAAACATGTTAAAATTCAATATTTTAACATACAAGTGAGTTAATGTGAAAAATAAAATATTTCAGTTAATTATATTGGAACTGATATTATCAGTAGTTTGATCATAAAATAACTTTGTCATAATAAATAGTTAGACATAAATCTTTCTAGAACATTAAAATCATTTAATAAAAAACTCAGATTCAAATTTTTTTGATAGAATAATTTTATATATCGAATAGTGTGCGGCGAGGAATTTCTAATAAAGAAACTCCTCGCCGCACAGTATTCGATTTGCTTAATCTAGCACGATAAATGTAAAACTGCAAATAAAACTAATTTTTATTCATCATTTACTCATTGGCGATTAGAGTTGCTGTTTTTCAATGGTTTTGGAAAGCTCGAGCTTTCGAGCTTTTTCTATACAAAACTCTAGCTACTCGAGCTTTTTCAGACATCATTTAAAAACCTTCACTTGCTTTAAAATATTTTTTAAAAAGCTTTTATGGAACATATAATTATGTTGGTTTTATAATGTATTTAAATAAATATAAATGTCTTTTGAGAATGCAAATTGCATCAAGGCTGCGGTCACATAAGTTTATTTTGGGCAATGATTGCATGCAGCTTTCTGGTGCCGTCCGCAATTTTTTTAAATGCTTCCGAACTTCGGATTGCAGTTGTAAATCTTATACCCTTCGATTTCTAGTAATTTCGTTTAAGGCAAACACTCGTTTATTCAATTAAAGTTTAATTATACCAATTTATAATAAAATATCAAACTTTCAACTGTAGAAATCTAAAGTAAATATTTCATTGAAATTACTCCATGTATTGAAAAAAAATTTGCACTTCGAAAACAATCCGAAGAATATTTTTGAATGTGGTGAACTTTTCTAATCACATTAGCCATTGCCAAATTTTTATATTGTTGACAACTAAAAAACAAGGCTTACCTGAATCGCTGAATATTCGTAGCGCTCGAGTTCTTTAAAGAAAAAGCTCGAGCCGGAAACTCTAAAAATTAATGGAAGAGTTCGAGTTTTCCGACCCGTGCTAGCTCGAGCCAGCAACTCTATTGGCGATCATCTAAGTCACATCAATTTTAATTGAATTAACTTTGGCAGAATATAATGTAATTTCAGAACTAAAATTTAAGTTCCAATATTATGGTATTTGTATTCGTATTTTTGTGAGCTTTATTTAAATTTGTAAATAGAAGATAGCTACTTGTAAATGTATAATATGGCATAAAAAACCCTTTGAACATACCAGTAATTTCAAAAATAAAATTATTTGGACAGCGCTTCAAAACGGTGTTGGTCAATGCTGGCTGTGTGCCCCAATTACCTTTTCATTTCACATTTATTTAGTAGCAATTTCAGGATATCCAATATATGAAATTAATTTCATTTTCATTATGGGAAGACAGAAATATACAGACTCTGAGGAGGACTAATCGTTTATTAGATAATCCTATGAATTTTCCCATAATGATGATCCATGCACAAATTCTAATGAAATACTAAGTGCCGATGAAGAACAAGAGTAAATAATCAATATACAAATTTGAATAACGTAAGTAATAAAAAATGATATAAACAATGATTTATAGTCAAATATATTTATTTATGAATTCGTCAATTTGAACAAGTTGATCGAAAAGTTGGTGGTAATCGGTAAATTTTAAGAAAATCTGAAAATTTTAAAAATATTAAAATATTTAGTAGGAAATAGGAAATTTCAAATAAATTGAGTGAAAAAAATGTATGGAAAATGTTAGTGTTTCTAATAATTGATAAATATTGTTTCAATACTTTATTTTGTTGTTTTTAGGGTCTATAATTCTGTGGCTCCAAGCATTAACCGCTTAAGTGGACTTAAGACGAAATTGAGTTATGAACACCATGGTACGATTGCGTATACCCATAAAAATTCTCATCCGAATTCTTTAATTTGGCCAAAATATACTTAGCTATTTGAAGAAATGCATAACCGCGTAAGTTCATGTATCGGAATAAATTTATAAAACTTTAAATCGCTCTCCTGAAAAATTGTGTAACTTATAGCAATTTGGGTAAAATGGGTATAAGGCGTGGTAAACAGGGATATAGAGTCTGAAATTTCACTATGATTAAAACCAACCATGTATAATTTAATTCTTCATAAAAATTATAATATCATCATCTTTGTGTATATTTTAAATAATTCTATAGGTAAGTACTAATTTAATAATAATTCGATTCAGATATAAAATAAACAGTATTTGAAATAAAAAGCTGTTAAACCTACGGAAATGTTCAAAATGGAATATTAGCAAGAGAAAGAACAAAGACGAGAAAAGTACATCCAACTGTATAAACGAATTGATACTATACGTAAAGTCATGCATTGCTGAGCAAATAGTTAAAAATCTGAAATGAAATAAACGGAACCTTAACGTAAATAGTATCCCCACCTCACAAGATCCCATTCCTACTTTCCTCCTTAACCATCGAACTTACATAAGGTGCCTAGCTAGGTAAAAATCCATATTTTATATAAAAATTATCACTTACAAATTACATTATTCATGGCTAAATAAAGTAAACTCCATTAATCAATTACAATAATATTTTTGTGATGGTAAAATAAATTAATCATAGAAATACTGTAATTAATTGTTTATGCGGTTTTAAAAAATTAATTTCATAAATTTGAATTTATATCTATCTTGTAGGTAAGTATTGATAAACAATACAAACTAAAATATTTATTTATCTGGACAATGTTTACAAAACGACAACATTTTATTAACGTAATTAATTACGATTAATTTAATTGAAATGTTTCCTGTTTAATTTACATATTTGATCTTCATGTCTGTCGCTAGTGCAAACAATGCTTAATTTTTCAATAGTCAATAAAATAATTTTATATCTATTCTGTAAAATCGTATAGCCACCTGGCTTTATTTTCTCTAGAATTAATTCTTTATATTTTCCTAATCAAAATTACAAAATCAGAAGAACCTGAAAGGAAAAGGTTTAAATAAATTACATGAATAAGAGGAAAACCTTATTGAACCAGCCAAATGTTATTTTGTCATCTTGCAATGTAGCTATCATAAATATATAATATATATGTGATGTTATATAATGTATAATAATTACTTTTCTCGTTTATCTATAAAATACTCGTTTATCAAAAACTGTTCTTTGGTGCAAGAAGTACCAACATAAATATTAATGTCAACTCGTGGATTATGGTAGTTGTGGCGTCAATTACATACAATCAAATACTCGAATAGTATAAAATATTGTATATGACTTGCACACTACTGCTAGACTATGGATCTCTAAACTTGGCTGCTTGAGTGTTTACCTGTGAAATATGATTGAATAAAAGAAATAATATAAGAAACTATAAAAATGTGCAATGCAGTAAGTCACTCTCTTCTCTGTTAAATCACGTACGATCCGTCCTGTAGCCTATTTGGTTGATCACGTTTTAAAGGCTTCCGGTCTCAATATGATATTTTAAAAATGGTATAATAAGAATACATGCTAGAAGTCAAGTGAGTAGTGATGTGATCTATGATAAAGAAATATATTTTAAAATATGAATAAAAACAATTAATGATATAAATTTATATAAAAAGTTTTAATCTAATATACTTTGAGGCAAATGTTCAGAAACGTATAGTTAGTATATACCGTCTCATAATAAACATTAAACAAAATTGATTTATTAACTTTACGCATCCGTGTATCATTTACCAAAAACGTTTTAGTTAAAATGAATCCTTAGATGAATATCAAAACAACTCCTAACACATCATCTGTACATAATAAAAATTATTTTATAACAATCTTCAAGAATTCATGTGGAATGCTAAAAACGAATATGTTACCGTTTCGTATTATCCTTTCGCTTTAAAGATAAGCCATTCTACCTCAGGCCAGCGTAGTTAGTATACCTATACAGCTTGCTTGAAAAGAACAAATTTTATTAAAATATGGGATGTATAATATTAGTTTTTCCTGGGGTAAAATAAACATCTATATTCAAATTGTAATTCTACAACACTAATAATAACGCATCCTAACCCATAGAATTTTATTTTGCATACAGCAAAAGGGATAGTATAAACGATGTTAGGATCACTAATTTTTCCAACAACACTCTAGAGAAATAAAACTGTAATGTAACGATATCTACCCTTTCATGTTCAATTAGCTATAATACAATATAGCCAAAGCGATTTGGACGATTGTCTATTCCTTACCTATGATGTTTATGATGGTACGATTCCATTGTAATTTTGCTGTTGTGACAAAAATGAGCTCAAGTAGGGAAAATTAATTTTAGCAATATAAATAAGGTAATCGCAACTAGATTTTCCAAATAATTGCCACACGAATATTTTATATGGTGCACATCGTACGTGTATACTAGTAGTTACTTGTGACATAAGATTTGAAATATTTGAAAGTTTTTAGAACAAATTGTTGAGTCTATCATTCAATAAATTTTTTCATATTTTTTTTTCATCCAATTAATTTAAAAATAATTGATTAAATTATATAAATTGACAGTTGACCCATTCACACTTTTAAACAGATCACTGATGTGTACGAACATTTTATCTTGATGGAAGTCTTCTTTTCTACATGTATAGTACATGTTCGATTGGGATGATTGTATTTGTTTAATATCTACTAAAAAACGCATTCAACAGCATCTTTTATCTTATAAACGTATTCGTATAAGATATAAAAATGTGTGGGATGTTCTTCAGGGCCATTGGGTTAGAATTAAGCATGATTCAAATCAAGATCAATATAATAGATTTTTTTTGTTTGGGTACAAAAAAAACAATTTGAGATTGGTGAATAAATCAGTGCTGTGCTGAATAGTTTTTCATTGCAGCTAAGAACTTATTTATTTATATTGGTTCTTCTCGTTCTGAAATAGTTAAATGATCTTACATTTATTCAACAGACCACTGATTGCTAAGTTTATAAATGTTAAGCGTTGAAAAACACGTTTAGCAATATTATTTAGCACATCTAGCATTTTATTATTTACAGATATTTACACAAATACTATTAGCAAATATATTGTTCATTCATTTGTTCTAAAAATTTATTGTTTTTATTTTGTTTTAAAATTATCTAACAACTAATGTAGTAATGATCATTTTCAATTCAATGTTTTAATGAAAAAGATCGAGAAGTCGTCTATTTGAGAGGAAGAAAAATAAACAGAAAATAAATTGTATTTTATTGCACGAGCTTTGTTACTACTTTATAATGTGCGCAATTTAAATAAATTAAGCGGCGCTAAAATGTACATGATTTTGATCTTGATGTGGTCGATCTTCGGAATAGTACAATAATAATAGTAATAGTTAAAATAATAATAGTTAAAAGTATTATTTGATGTATATTTTCCAGCGAGAGCAGCACCATAATTCGCAGAACAATATTTTGTGTGGTATAGTCACAAAATTCTGGTTACATTTGGGTTTTACACGCATTCTTGAATTAGTTGTCATATATTATGTATACTAGCTAACAATGTAGTAATCGTTAATTAATTTGTACTTCTTGTTTACAAATTAACGTACTAAATGTCTAATTCTTATCCGGCAACCAAAATAGAATAATTTTACATATTTTAATTGAAACATGTGCAACAATCATAAATAATTATAACATGAAAGCTTTCCTAAAAATATTTCAAATGTCATGACTTATTCTCTATAATGATCAGTTATCTTCTCTTAAAATCATATTGTTATATTTTCCATCCCTGTATCAGAATTCGATATGTTGTATGCACATCTTAATTTCAATTTGTTTTAATTCTTTATCCATGTACGATAATTTCCTTGGGGCTACACTATGAAAAGTTTTACTTGTACAACTTAGCCGATGAAGACATATTAACATTAAGGTATTCATTCCTACACCAATACAATACGCGATAGCGGGAGCTCATTTCAATATATAATTAAAAATCAAATTTAATAGTTCGTTGTAAATATTTGGTATCACGATTCGAACTATATTTGTATTGCGGTGCATTATGTCAATTAGTATAATAATCTATTTTTCTAGTTTGTTTTTATTGTAAGTTTTAAAGACTTAATTTGAAGAATGACGATTATCATCGTTGCACTTTGAGGCAAAATATTACAGCCTGACGCATAGTTAGTGTGTACTTTATCCTCATATGTAGCCGATATCACTATCTGAGTAGTTTATACAATATAAGTACTCCTGAAAGCTTTGGGAAAATTAGTGGCAGAATTTTTAAAAAGAGATCTCTTTTGCCACCCTTCTTATTGTACGTATTAACTCATAAATTAACTAGATGACGATTGAAGGCCCAATTGAAGGATAATCCTTGTATATAAGATTAGAAGAAGTGTAAATAGAACATAAAAAACGAGTTTAAGAGAACCGAATGTTGAAAGTTTAACATTTCTTGCAATTTCGTAAAGGATATTGATGGCTAGAGGCTAGATGAATATTGCAACGTTCCGAATAAATACTTAGGCAAGATTCAAATACTCATATTCATGAGAAAATCTACTAATCTTGGATTCTCAATGGTAATGCTCTAAACCTAAAAGATTGGAATAAAACGAGAGATGCCATATAATATCTGTCCTATGATTTCCCATATACAAGTTTCTGATCGGCTGTGTCGATTTCAGTTCATATTAAAAAAAAATCTGCCATACTGTTTTGCCGAAATTATGAATAAAAAATAGAAAGTTTCTTTGCCCCTTGGACGAACTTTGAACATAATTCTTAACTAAAAGTAAACATATTACTTTGCTGCAAATCACAAAAATTTATCATATCATCAAGTCTGGTATGTTCTTAGGTCTATGTTCTAAACTGTGGACTGTTCAAGAATTTGTTTTGGATTTCTTTTCGTGTATTACACTCAAGTATGTAGTGGCGGCAAACAACAAACATAAACCAGAAAATGGCCAAAGAGTATGAATCAAGTTTACTTTCCCATAACCCAATTTATTAATACAAATATTGATTAGTAGATCTTTACGATGAAGATGATCAGATATTTAATAATATAATAATTATATTTAGTGGTTGCAATATTTAAAATCACCATTTTACGACCCTCAACCACAAATTACTGTGTTAAAAAGGTATGACCAAATACAAAAAAATATAAATTTTATTATATTTTATTTAATTGGTTTACAGACTTCTTTTTACAATTGTTAATATTTTAGGGAATTTATTAAAACTAAATGTATCGGAAAAAGTTTATATTTTATTCTGAAATGTGTTAAATACATATACTCGAATATAAACATATATGGAACATTTTGAATTGAAACTATAAATACCAAATAAAAATGACATTTTTACGACTTCCGGTGCTCCAAACGGATATACCAACATATGACATTTTGTATTACTATTTCTTAAAAGGGTAAGCAAGGAATATGACCTCTATATTATACTGTTTAAATGACCCAACAAGTATATATGTAAATACCTGAGGAAAAAAAAATGTTAAATATGTTAACCCAAAAAACCCAAGTGCGCGATTATAAAAACCACAAAAACGTGCTATTAAAAAATAAACAAAAAGGAAAATAAAGATAATACGAAAAAAAATTTCATTCATGATTCACGCTAAAACGTTTTATTGCCCATAATATGATTGGTATCAAGTCATGTATATGAGAGTACCTCTAACATCATGACCGCATCATCTCTTTTAACAGATTTGTTTAGTAAAAAGCCATTCTTAGTTAATTTTATTATTGACTATACATATATACCTCTCTTCCTCTTCACTACCTCCACGAGATACCTAATGCATTCATTCAAATTAATTGAAATTTTCTTTATTTAAGTGCATGCATATGGTACTAACCCATAATATGTAAGTACATATAACGAACATTTGTTGTCAAGATTTGTGATGAAAATGTGATTATAATGTACAACGTCTAGTATCCATATCCACATTACATTTACCGTGGATTATGGCTAAGATCATGAAAATACTTTATTAAGATGTTTTATTCTTTCAGGGCTCGGCTCTGTCATGTTTGATAGCAACACATATTATGTAAAACGCCAACTTAATTCACACAAAATTAAGGCAATGGCATAACTACCTACATATGCGTATAAAATAAACTTGTAATATGTAATAAAACCTCTTAAATATATCATTCTTTCCAACAATCTTTAAGAAATGATCAACATACATGATTAATTTAATCGTGACAATTCCATTTTAAGTACTGCACAAAATTTAGAAGAGGAAGATCCAATCATATAGCTGGTTTGGAATGATTTTAAACGGTAGTTATAATAATGTCAATGTAAATCAACATTGTTTTCACTCTCAATAGTACAATATAAAACTTAAGTCTCCCGTGTGCAATCTTACATCTTTAATATTAATAATTATTTTAAAAAGTAAGTACATTATTTTTCAAACCAATTTTGTAAGAAGACGTTTGATTTGAAGTCATTCTAATATATCGGTCAATTTGGTCGAATTTGATATATTAGAATTTAAAAGTAATAATTTACTAAGAACATTGCATTATAAAAATAATCATTACTATTTAAGTGACAGTGGCAAACTTTATATTATGCGATTGATAGGAAATAACACAAGTTCTTGGTAGGTTCATAATTTGATAGATTTCATAATAATATAAACCGTTAAGGGTGGAATAGAACGATTTCCATAATATGTATGATGAAATGAAAATAAGTTTATAACTTATTATAATATTTAGATTAAGATTGAACAAAGATAATCTTAAGATAAACAGAATGACGATTACAAAGCCTAAATCAGAAAAATTGTCGTTATCCCAAGCAATCTCATCTCCAACCCCACAGTCTGAGACACATACTTTCAATCATTCATTATTTGTATTCCGAGTAGTTATCGAAAAAATTCTTGACAAATATTTAAAAATATTTTTTATTTAGAAAAACAATTTTAGATACACTTGTAGATTGTGAAATGTGGTTCTCCTAGAGATACTCGTAACAACTTCTACCTAACTAGTTATAAGACTATTCTAAATGTTAGTGAAACAAATATACTCGTAATTGCGCACTTGGTCGTAAGTATCAGATCAGCAACACTATTATGTATTATATTATTAAAGAGTGCAAAGTTTCAGTAAATTCAACTACAAAACCGTGACTTTGTTTTTCAGAGAAATATCATAAACGCGATTTTTTTGGAACTTGAGTAGCTTCGTCATCTCCGTATTAAAATCCTGTGAAGGACGAAAACCTAAAATGTAGAAATCGACATCTGGATTTGAGTTGTTGCTAAGATGGATTTTACATTTCTGGATTTAATAATCAAGCTAGAAGGTATCAATTTAGAGGATTTTGAAATTAAACGCTTCAATTAAATAAAAAATATAAACAAATAACTTATTAATTATACAATGAGACGAGAACTGTCGTAACTTCCAAAAATATTTTTTAGGTTTTGGTTGATTCTTATGTATTTCTTAAAATGGTCTAAATTAGAGGCGCACAGCGCCTAACACATATGCGTATTTCATACCCACATATAAAAATGAAATTAATTAAAATTAACATGGGAATTAGAGAAAACCACAAGAAGAAAATATAATAGAAAATATAAAATAGATCGTTAAAAATAATTTTATTGTTTTTTCATTTTTGAGTTGGTGGAACAATAGATTTGTAACCTTGAAAAATAAAACTGCCAAGCAAATTTAACGGGAATATAGAAATTATAAAAAAGATCGTAAAATAATATTTTGGCTTTTCCATTTTATGGCTAAAGAACAATGGAAAAGCAAAATGAAACCCAGGAACAATTTCAAAATATGTTTGCTTACCCCTAAAATTATTTTACGTGTGCATCCCTGGTCTAAATGGAAGACAATTATGAACAATATTGCGTTCCACTGAATCTTTTCAGAATGGTTATAAAATACATCAATCTAAACCAAACATTTGTTTTTGGAAGTTACGACAGTTCTCGTCTCATTGACAAATTTGGAATTCAAGATTTTAAAAAATGTTCAAGAATTTGGTTGTCGAAACGACGGGTTATAGACGAAAATAAAAATACCAACAAATTCAGTCAGTCAATTTAATCCCATTGTGATCTAATATTTATAGTCGCTAGAATATACAACCTAATATACAACACAAGTATTATAATACAGAATATGGATAAATTAATAAAATTGAAAAGAATTAAAAAAAACAATAAATTACATTAATTACATTACGGCTTTTTTTATCAAACGATGGTCACGGCACATGTAAAATGTAGGTAGGATAGTGCTGTCAGTACTACCTATTGTTTACTTCTAAACATCAAATTGATCCAATACTATAAATAGAATTAAGAACTTGAAATTACTCTAAAAATTATTTTCGGTTTATGATAAATATTACGATCTATTTGGAATCGAACAGTACGATAATTTATATAATATTGATATATTATTAATATTTAAAAACTTCTGTATTATAATGTTTAGTAAGTAAAACTATGTACAAAATAGTGGAAAATTATTATAATTACTCATTAAATATCTTTATATTAAAAAGGTTAACTACAAATCAAACGTTTTAAAATAAGAATATAACTATTAAAAGTAATTTTAATTATTCCTTGGGGCACATTTCTTCTAATATAGTAGTATTAGTACAATATTGGTTCCATATATCCTTCATTCCAATCAACAACTAAATGACTTAATATTGAATTTAAATATGGATTTTATTTTAACTAATATCAAGTGTTGAGTTGGCGCTCCAAATTTATCTCCTAGATGCCTGCAAATTTCAATAAAGAGTATTATAAAAAAATGTAAGATCAATTTCGATCTTAACAGCTTGCAGTTAAATTCGAAATGATGAGGGATCTGGGTATATGAAAATTACGGACGGATATGTTGTAATATTAGTAATTGCTGACGTTTACTATAATTATTATTTATCATTTCGTAGATATAATAAAATATAATATAATAACATAATTCACAGATATAATTATAGATAACAGAAATAAATTTTATCAAATGAAAGTATAATTTCTCTGATCTATTAGCAATCATATAAATTAATTAGAACCATTACACATAATATACTATGTTATGTATGTAAATTATACAATGACATCATCAATAAATAACAATTGATATTCTTGTTACTATATTATACAAAATACAATAATAAAGTTAACCTCTTAGTGCTAAATAATAATAATTGTCTATGCATATAACGGACACATAAAGAATATAATATCAATATGAAAGATAAACTTATACCTAATTGATAGATATTTTTTTCTTTGAAAAGGATCTCTCTATTGATAGTTAAAAAAATACACAAAAATATTATATCTTATACATTTTTTCAATTTATAATAATTGTCAATATTTACTACATCAATAGTCAAAACAAATATTACTGAAATCGGGAGGCCGAAACTCTTTAAGACCCAGTGATATGAGGGCGAGTGTTTACAGTGGAATATTAATATGTATAACGTATGTTGGAGAGAATTAAACTTCCAATAACCAAGTCAGATTGTTCCACTGGTTAAAACTTAAACATTTCCTAAATTCCACTAGAACTAGATGTATATAAAAGTATTTAGTTATATTATTTCAGATATAATAGATCCTCTAATCAATTAACATATGCATTACAATTTTTGGTTTACAATTACCCATAACATTTATTAGGATTAATAGTGTCATATGGACAAATTTTTATTGGATATATGGTATATTTTAAGGTGGTTCATGTACATATTTTGTGACATCTTCATAGAATTATTTGAGCAAATAAAGGAAAAAATGGGAGCGATAATTGAAAGACAAATATTAGATTAAAATTATTCTAGAAATGTATTACATAAAATACTCAAAACTATCTCTAATTAATTTTATTATTATGAAGTTGATACTCATCCAACATAATATATAAAAATTTTTCCAAAAGTTGAAACTATAAGTTATTCCAATCCTGTTAACCGGTTAATCGGTATATTTTTAATTTATTTTAGACACTAACAAGCATTAGTAAACTATAATATTAAGGTTATTTTAAGATAATTCTATAAGATATATTAATCAGGGCAAATGTGTAAATACTAAAGGAGAATATATTCAGAAATGCGCGAATTTCAATAATAAGAACTGATTGCAGGACAAATATTCAAAACAAAAGCTTGTCCCGTAAATATACATGTACTTTACCACATGTATAAGAAGTGGCATTGGATAGCTGACAAATTATTGGTATCTAAATATGATTATAAATACCAATGTATATGTTCAAGATATTTATAAGTACATACAGCAATTCCATATGAAACTTACCAAAAAAGGGCGATTTTTGTCCCGACCTATTTCGATTTCGATAAAAGTCTCAGAATCTGTTAGGGTTGAAAAAATTATCCACACGTATTTTTTTGTTTCCCCATCCGACCTTCAGTTACTAATGCAGGGTACCTCAAAGTGTCGTGTTTTTGC
>JANTOP010004406.1:0-17430 GCA_027564815.1 Symmerus nobilis
ATAGGTCTCACTGTTTCGGCACGAAAAATTCATGAAAACTCATAAAAAAATGCAAAAAAAAAGTGAACCTCTGTCCTTAAAGAAAAACCGATATTGTCTTAGGTATGATTCTTGTCCACCTACAATCGTCTTTATAAATAATATATCATTTAAATCGATAAAAACAATAGACGAAACTAGGTCATTGTCATCATATGTAATTAGCGGTTGTAATAAATAATATTACCTATTTACAGCCTTACCTTCAATTAGAATACGTATAGAAGAACAAACTTTAGAATGTATATTTTATAATGTTTTTTTTTTCAACTTTGAATTATGGCTTGTAAACATGAACCATTATTTTCCTCGTATTTTCTAATAAATTAATCTAATAGCCATTGTATGTATGTAATCCCAATTTCAGGGAGTTCTTACTGCCTTCCTTTCTAACATATGCTTTTAATCAAATTGTTCATTTTTTATTTATAAATTTAAAAAAAGCATATTAATTACGGGCTATATTCTGTTCATTATTATTAACTCGCCGTGCGCCCAAAACAAATCCCTTCCTTACAAAAATCTGTTTATAATTAAAATAACTACATTGTTTACATTACCGAATTAAAGTAGAGAATTTTATTATTATAAAGAAACTAACTATAAAGCCCCTTCTTGTATAAGACATACTCGTACATGCCCCATATATTCTAAATTAATAAATATGCACTTTAAATTAAAACAAATTGCATCCAATTAAGTACGGACCCGAAATAAACATGTGATATACATTCAATGAGAGCTAATGTCTATATTAAATTAATGATATGCATAATCATCGTATATTACTATAAAATCAGAAGCATTCGGTAGCGTAAATGTAACGTAAACTATATAAACAATATTAATGTGTTTCAAACAAAACATGAAAGAGTAGTGTAGGCTTCGAATGGAAAATTCAGCACGGTTTTTATGAAACAATTATTCTTGAAGCTGTTTAATAATAATGGTAGTGTAATTTGTTGACTGCAATATGCAATGAACCGTTGATTGATATAATCCCGTCTTATAATTACAAATTTTCTTGTAAACATTTAACAGAGATTAAAAATCAATTTTAACGGTATCGGGGGTATGCGAAGAAAAATAAAATAAACATAAAAGTTAAATAACAAATTTCTTGATTGTTTTTTAAGAAAATAGTTTGATTACCAAGAATATACTCAAGTTCGTAACAAATCTTCTAGAAAATAAATTAACAATTAACCGAACTCATAATATATGTAATAGTTAAATTAACAGAACTAATTCGCAGCAAATATCTTATATTTCGAATATATTTTATTCTAATTAATTAAGATGTTTATAATTTATGGATGCATAAAATGAATATCGATGCGTTAATTAACGATAATAGGGAATTATTTACTATCGAGTGGATAAAATTGCTTGTCATTTAATTCTACGGTTTTTATATGGTTGAATACAAGAGAAAAAAAACTAAAAATAAGCATAAATAAACCATTATTTTATTTTATGATATTCAGAATGTATAACTATACGCTCTGATACCGACATTTTAATGAATTAATTAAATATACTATTGTTATGTATATTTATTTTTCCCACTATATGATAGTCAATTTAAATTAATGAATGGCAATAATTCTAGAATCGGTTATGTAATACAGAATACTTACGCGATACATCACGAGAATAAATCACGTTTGTGAAAGAATTTCTTAATTGAAATTAGTTTTTGGATTTGAGAAAGATAATAAAAGTATTATTATTTATTTGTGTTAGGTAATATTTGCTAGAATTGAATGAATATTTTCTTAATATTAGTAAAATATATACGTTGTAAGTTCAGGAAAAAAATATCTTGATAATGTGTGATTTTTTGGACGATTTATCAAAACCAGGGAATTTATTACTTGAAATTTACTCGTAAACATCAGGGCATTTTATGAAAATTCAAAAGTTGAAAATTTATAAAAATTAGATAGTTAATTGGTAGGACGATTATTACTTAAAGCTTGCCATAAGATAATTTTTGCAGTTGGTTCGGTTTTGGTTCATAGTCTAATGCAAGCGAGTGACCCATTTGATAATTTCAAGTGACCTACTTGAATTCTGAAAAGAAAGTGTAATATATAATATAAACAGACAAAAATCACCATTAATCTGACACCAATTATATAATACTCTATATCTATAGAAATACCAAATCATTTATGTTTTTAATTTTATTGGTAATGTTTATTTGATTTATGCAAAATTCTGTAGAACCGAGTCTCTTCAGTATATGTATTTATAATTTATCTTCATTTTAGTGGCGTGCAGCTTAATGAGTAAAAGGTGAAGAGCCCACCTGAAAAATGTACAAAATCGTAACCAATTTTTATTGCTGGAAATTTCTAACTCAAATTATTTTATTTACTTTTAACGAGCTTTCGAAATTTTTGAACCATTTTTTTTTTTTGGGAAAATTTAAAATTTTGTTAAAGGATCATATCTAGATAGAAAATAGATTTTTAAACGCTAAAAATTAAATTCGAACCTTAGAGCTTTCGTTGTGCTTTTAATACATTGAATAAGCTTTCTGCTAAAATTTCATATTTCATTTGAATTTAATGAATCGGATAAAAATTCGGCTAAAAATTATTTTAAATAAAATTTTAATTTTAAATTGTCAATGAGCTTTTGAAGTTTTAAAAGTTTTATTTTGGAAAAAATTGAAATTTCGTTAAAGAATCGTTGTTTGGATAGAAAACATATTTTAAAACGTAAAAAATTAAGTTCGGAAAATGATGCTTTCTGGGAGCTTTTAAGTTTTAACCAAGCTTTTGTTCGAAAAGTTTAGTTTTGATACTTTTGTATTTTTACTCAACTAATTTAGAAGCTTCCTGCATCTTTACATTTTTTAGGTCCAAAGAAAATAATTAGGAAATCCAGATCAAATGTTTTGATGTCCGATATTCAAATTTCTCGATACGAGCCCTTGCGAATTTTTTATTTTTCTTATAGATACATTTAAACTATTTCGAAATATTTAATTTTGGTATTTTTACCTAACTGGTAGAGGAACTTTTTTACATTTTTACAGCGTTTTTACATTTTTTCCGGGCGAAGAAATCTGCACACAAATTCTGCACATCTTATCGAAATGTTGACCGCACGCCACTACTCCATTTTAATAATTTTATCCCGCATTTAAGCAGGAAAGGTCTATGATAGAAGTTAGTTTTCATTCTAGCTAAAATTACCAGAATCATTGTAACCTTAAATTCGCGTGCTTCGTGACAGTTAATGAACCATAAGCCAGTAACTCCATGTCTTATATTGCATCAATTAGGGCATTCATAAATAACGTGAAACCCAGTTCTAATAGCATGAAGCCCGCATCTCCTACATATTGCAGAGTGTTACAGCTTTATTTTAAATAGATGACTATTCAAAAGATTATGTCTTGTAATAGTGCCAATTGCCACAGGCCGATTCTGTGTCTATCAAGACAGAGGAGGGAGTCCGCAGTAACCTTACAAAGGCGAGGTAAGAACTTTTTCGTTTGCTTACACGATCTCAAACTCACCCATCTGCATAATCGTTCATATTCTGAAGCTAGTTTTAAAGTTAGGTTGAGCTTAGAAGTGCTGATACCACATGCAGTCTGTGGTCCAAATTGGTACCGTGACAGAATCGAAATTTTGACAGAATTGGTACCCTTGTTTGATCAGCATTTTGTTGAGCTATACAATATTTTGTTCAAGGCCAGCCCAGATTTAAAGCACACGGAATCTAGAGCTTTAAAAGCCGCCAGACTATCAGAGCATATGAAGATGTTTTGATAAACATACTTCATATTTAACAGGGTTTGTGTATACATGGTAATATTTATAACCAAAATTTTCGCCTGGAAAACTGAGCAGTCCTCCAGGCGCTATACTATACTCCAGAGAGAGGCTGGCAGAATAGATTTCCGCTCCGGTTATCACCCCATTGTAGGAACCATCCGTATACAAAACCACACCATTCTCCGGAAGATAGGTAAGCCAACCCAATCCTCTCGGTTCGGAATTTTGGTAGAGAATCTTTTTATGAAGTTAAAAGTGGGGGTAATTTCACCAGTGATCATCCCCAACATAGGATTCAATTTGAATATGTCTATACTAATAGAGGAGTGTCCGAAATTATGGAAATGTTTGTTCCAGCATCCAGTCCTCATTAGCCTAATGGAAATAAACATATCAGCTTGTTTGATATAAATATCTAAAAGAACTACAGTCAAACCTGTTTTTGTGCGGTATATAAAATGTTAATGAAAATGGCATAATGTTACAATCCCACGCCTTAACCATAGCAATACGATCGTCTTGTGTAAGATACAGTTAAGATTGTGTTTGTTTTTCGAAAATCAAATTATTAAAATTTATTACTACAGTAAACCGTACAGTACAACCCCCTGTAAACCCTAAGATATATTCCTTGGGATTATATTTTCGAGTTATCATATACAGAACAAAACGGAAAAGTTAAAAGTTAAAAATGTTCGCATGTGTATTTTCTAAATCAGAATAATCAGGATTTGAGTAATATTTTCTACGTGATACTTTTTTTATGCGATCCCTATTCACCGCATAAAAACAATACTTTCTAATTGTGTTTCGAAAACTATTTTTTATAGCTACTCGTGAAGTTTTGTAAACATTTTTTTATGCGTTTATTTTTCTGCGGTCCCTATCCACCGCACAAAGACAGGTTTGACTGCATATGTAAAAGTACCACGAGCGCAGCTGTGGGGGTTGTCCTAATTCAAGTGCAGTGCAGTGATCAAGAAATACGCTATAGTCTTTGTAGCTTGCCCAGTCTACATTTTGTCCTATTGTTACCGGTTTCGGGCCACCATACGACAGCTGCATGACTAATATTGGATCTTACACAAGCAGATAGTAAATCCATAGTAAATATTTCGCGTTTAGTCCCCAGCTTTTGCATATCACTCAACGGCACTGTCAAAGGAGCATTCTGGCTTTTTGAAACTTCTTTTCTAAATGAAAAGTCTAATTTAGCCTAGAGTCAAGAATCACTCTGAGGAATTCAACAGATTTCTTTCAACTTGTCTCCTCTCCGAAGATTGTATTATGGACGACGAAACCTTCGATATTCCGCAGTTTTGTGAACAGGACATGATTAGATTTGGAAGGATTCAATTTTAATTGATTCGAGATGCATAATCGTACTATATCTTATCAATCAGAATCAGGATAAGTCAGAAATGCTCTGAAAATATTCAGGAAAAGTCGAAAATTGTTTTAAAATGAAATTTAGGGACGAAAGTTAGCTAAGAAAATTCGGGAAGACTGGCAAATGGAGAGACTCATTATTCTCTAAATACTCTAAAATCGGTAAAAGTAAACAACGAAAAACTACTGCAAAGCGCATATGACATGATTTCTCGGTTTGCCGCCAAATTCCCCGACCTTCCTGAACAAATTTTTCCAGACTTTCTCGACACTTTCACTGAAAACTTTCAGTTTTTAACTCAGAACTGAAATATTATACCAGTTCTTTTTTACATTATCTGATCCTGGTATCAGAGTTGGGAAGTCTTCGTGTAAAGCTTGATAAAATTCCGAAAATTAATTGTGTCCATCGGAATATTTAGAAGAACATGGAAACCATAAGGGCAACAATAATATTTGACTTTCACGAAATTTTGATCATACATTTTTAGATTCACCAATTCAGATAAAATTTCATAATTTCATAAAATTTTTTTACAATTATTTCCGGTATTTCTCTATATTCACATTATTCAAGGACGGGAGGGGGAAAGGAAGGTTGTCATTTATAAAAGGACCTTTCAATTTTCTCCTGAATAATTCTTTTCAGTTAAATTCTGAACAATTTAAGGAATACCAATTTAAAACGGTCACTACATTTAAGATGTCAATAATTAAACCTTGAAATGAATAGACGAAAATTAAATCGTTATTACTTTGATTTATTAACCGAATTATTAGAAAATTAAATTGTAACTACAGAGAATTGTAATTATAAATTACCCAATTAAACGTCGACTTGTTCGGCATAGAGATACACTATGCACCATTATATTTCTTTTAAGATTGATCACATCTTTATGCACACTTAACCGCTTCAATTCCCTTCAAATTATATCATGTAATCACATTAAAAAAAAATTAATATTTTTTACTTAACGAACCAATCAATTAGATTGCCGTTAGCCATTAAATTTTATAACATTTTTTGATTGTATAAAATTCAGGAAAGAAAAATTACGTTCTTGACGATTTTTCAAAAAATACCTTGTGCTTACCATTTTTTACCCGATATTAATACCGTTGATAAATTAATTATAATTATTTATAGCTGGCCGCGGCTAAAATCTCTTTACTTGACCATATAAATCAAGCGACGGAAAAGATAATAAAATTAAAAAAGAAAAAATCGATCGAAAAATAATTTATCCATATTTGGTGGTAATTAATATGTAGGGTGATCAATAAAACATTATTACACCTCTGGAAAACATAATTTAATTGTCACCTGAATTATCAGCATTTTATTTTATGAACTACAAATTTATGGTAATTAAATTGGTAAAATGGAAAAATAAAATTATTTTTATTTCCAAACTATTTTATTGATAGATTGGCGCCATTATTTTTTTATTTAATACAATCAATCAATAATATTATTAATTTTGATTAATTATGTTGAATTTAAATGTTGATAAATGGGTTAAAGTTCTTATACATATACTTACAATTACAATAATTACTATTTGCAATTATCTTTAATTATTTTGTCAAAGATTAAGCGCAATAGATCAAACGTACCTAACAATTAAAGTCGGTGGTTATGTTATGTAGTACAAATATACAGCATTTGTAATTGTACATTTGAAACGTTTAATTATCGGTATTGATTAAGCGGAATGTTGTTAATTAACGCTGACTTTAAATTGACTTCTCGTTTAAAATTAACATCGTTTCGTTAAAATCATTTAAAAGGTAACTTCCATTTCAGTAACTTTAATATCAGTTTACTTTTATACTTTCCTACCCGCATTTAGGTAATTTCCTGCTGTAGAAAATTTTATTATCAAATTGATAGATTTTTTAATAGAGATTGGCATCATATTAAATCATAAATATGTTTTTTAGACAACATATGGTCATATAACGTTATGGATTTCTCTTTTCTTATGTACGTTACTCAGTGGCGTGCCTGAAAGCCACTTTATTGCTGCAAATTGCTAACTCAAATTATTTTATTTAATAACTTTGAACCATTTTATTAATTTATTCTCCATCCTAATAATTTATAATCGGTAAAATTGAAGATTTTCTGAAAAGCTTTAAGAAAGTTCCAAAAGCTCATAGAAATCTAGTAATTAAAATATTATTTTAGTCAATATGGAATCTGAATTTTCTCTCAATAATTAAATATAAAATCCGAAATTTTCGTAAAAAGTTTCATACAAAATTAAAAGCTAGAAGAAATTTTTGCATTTCGATTTTAAATTTATACGCTTTAAATTGTATGTTCTATCCCAATAATTTAAATTCATTGAAATTTAAAATTGTCTGAAAAGAGCTTTAAGAAACTTCCAAAAGCTTATCCAAAACTTTTAAATAAAATATAATTTTGTCATTCTATTTTATCTCCCAATAAATAAACTTAAATGACATCGGAAACTTTCAGTGAAAAGCTCCATGAAAAATGAAAATCTCTACAAAACTTTAATGAATTAAATTGAATTGAAGGCAAATTTCATATTTTATCTAAATTTAATGAAATAAAAAAAAATTTTTCAAATAATATCAGCTAAATAATAATAAAAATAATTTTTCAATCAGCTTTCGAGATTGTTAAAGCTTTATTTTGGAAAATGTTCAACTTTCGTAGAAGGGCCGTTATCTGGATTGAAAATAGATTTCTAAATGTAAAACATTAAATTGGCAACGTAGAGCTTTCGTTGCGCCTTTAATAGTATGGTTAAGCTTTCAGCGAAAATTCCATATTTTATTTAAATTTAATGAATGGGAGAAAAATTCAATTCCAAATTATGTAAAAAGACATTTTAGTTTTAAGCTTTCAATGAGCTTTTGTGATTCTTGAAGCTTTTTATTGGAAAAATTTGCAATTTTGTTACAGGATCCTTATTTGGATATAAAATAGATTCTAAAACGTAAAAAGGTTAGCTGGAGCTTTTAAGTTTATGAAGAGCTTTTGTATGAAAAGTTTAGATTCTAATTTTTGTATTTTTCCTCAACTAATTTATAAACTTCTTGCATCATTACATTTTTCTGGATCGGAAGAAAATTACCGGGAAATATCGGGATAAAATGTTGAGATATCCGATATTTGAATTCGCCACTTGACGTTATTATTACTATTCTATGATATAATTGCAATTATTCGGTTAGAAGACATACACGTCAATAATAAGTTGATTTTGAAAGGAAATACAAATATAATAGCCGGATGACCAGAAAGCAAGCGAAGAGACAAAGGGGTGTATCTGAAATTTAGACTTTTTACTCGCATCTATCTCATGTTTACCTAATCAGATTTATGAAAGTTTCATCATCCCACATACAAAATTCTCAATATAATAAAAACTGCAATAAAAAGATTCTTATTTGACTTACAATGGAAAGATAACTCATTATTTGTAATTAATAATCATATTCATCCGTTAGTATATCAATATAGTAATAATATCTTTCTGCAATGTTGCAGTTTATCTTAACATTTTCTTCCCGAGCAATTCCAATGTTAAGTAAAATAAATAAAAATCTATACAGAGAATTACATTCAAATGTAAAGATAAACAAAAACAAGAAAATCTATTCGCTAGGCACGGCAAATAAAAAATAGGAAATCAAATATGATTCCCAACGAACATTCAATAAATTATTGATTATTATTGAATATCCATCCATAACCATTTCCCTCCCATTAAAAAAAAAAAACATTCAATGTAAACCTCAATAATCACTGTGAAGATGTGAAGATATTCCCAGAGATCCCATAATAAGAATGGACCGATTGAAAAGTTTTATGGCAATGTTACGTGCTTGTATTCCCTTATTTTTTTACTTTTTCTATGTAAAGAAAAAAAAATCATATTCTCGCAAAAAATATGTGTGGAATTCTATCTTCAGCAAAGTAGAAACATTCGGTTAAAACTTGAAAACATTAAGAACATTATAAAACGCCTTAAACAATCTATACAAAAACATAACGATATCTTTAAAATGTAATTATTTTGCACACATTGTTATTGGCAAGGAAATTATTATGTATAAAACTTTCTATACAACTTTATCTAAATTAAATAAACATAACGTTCTCTTGCTTTTGGTAGCATAATTATGGTCCCCAAAGTTTCCCAAAAAGCCATTAGGTTGATGCAGTTAGAGTACATGTTTGTAACTTATAATCAAATAAAAACAAGTAGGTAATACACCTAAACAGAGATTTGTGACGGGATGTACGTACATTCCGAACAAGTAAAATATTAAACAATACAAATTTTGAAAATACACTCATCAAAAATATTACGAAATAAATTTACGAATAATAAAGAAATATCCCTAAGAACCCAAATTGAAAGAAAGTAGGAAATGCAATTGCTAAACGGGAGCAATTTATATTTAGGCCATCGTTTAGAAAAATGGAGAGTAATATTTTATGGTATCGTCTAATTTATATCCATAACTCGGCTCTTTTAAAAAGCCCAGCAACTTTTTACATTCGATACATTTAACGTCGAAACGTCATAACGATGTTAGATCTGTTTAAAAGTGCTTGGTTTAAAGTTGGCTATCTAAAAATGGACGTTCATATATTTAGTGGAATAGAGTTTTTTCATAGCTAAGAGAGTATGCTGCTAAAGCCGGAAAATATTAGATTTGTCCAATTGTAACGTAATTGTTTTAAAACTGTATGTTATTTAATTTTATGATTTATATTTATATATTTATATTTAAATGGCATGTTGTATATAGATTTTAAGATATGTTAGAAAGGCGCATCATTGTTAGGTGCCCATCACTGGTTATAATAGATTTTCAAGTACATCGGAACCGCCAAAAACTATAACCCGAACATCAAACATATAAATTTGATTGAAGCGGGAACAAGAAATATAGAGTCCAAGAGTATAAATAAAAATGGAAGGAACCAGAAAAATTTAAAAAGGAATGATAAGTCGAGTATGAGCTACAGCCGCGTACGGCTAATACCCAATTAAAAAGTGAATATTTACAATAAAATAAAAGAAAAAGGAAAATGAAACAGTGACCGAAATTGGAAAATGGAAGGATTTGATCTGACCGGTAATCTTTCACATTTTCTAAAATTATTCTGAAATGCAGGATATTATTAATATAAAAAAAATAAAAAAAATGTAAAAATGTTGGAATTCAAAACATGTTTTATTTCTCTTACGAAAACTACAAATACTTAAGGGAGTCAATTCTTCAGTCGTTCTCCATACAAAAAACCTGATTTTTATGTACCTTTTTCTAGAAAACTACTGGGCCGATTTCTCTGAAATTTTGTACACATGTTCTTACCTCCAAAGTAAACCTTTTAAGCAGGGGAAACTAAAAAATATTAATTGGATTCTGAATTATGACACGAAACGAAATTATAACAGTTTCTTACATTTTTAAAAAACCCACCGCTCAACTTATGGAAATTTCGGCATGTGCATTATAATAATTTTTTACCGAATTTACCGGTAATGATCAATATAATTACCGGTAATAAAATTATGCATTTTGATACGATAAACCGATACGATAAAATGGAAGTTATTGGCAATCCAGTGTAACAGCGTGGCGGAATTTTCTTTCACTTGTACTTAAGAGCAATATTTATTATGCGTTGGAAACAGAATTTCGAAAAAAATTTTTACAAAAAAATAAATAATAAAAACATTTGAAGTTAAAAATGCAACAAAAAAAACTCAAAGAACAGTTTTTTTAGACACTTTCCTAATTTGTAAATTCGTTTCTCGTTTTTTCCAGATCTCTCGTATAGCCAGCCAGAATCATGTACGCCATTTTCGCCGCACCGTATCCACTGCTTCACTTAATTGTCAATAACTTCGATTGTTGTCAATCTAAAAAAGGTCAATTTTTCCCCCATTAAATAAAAACTTTAAAACTGACTTCAATAAATCTAGTAGCTTTAAACCAACCATGTTCCGATCTAGCATTGAAAAGAAATGAAAATGGCTTTTCAAAAACTATATTTAGCACGTTACCTTTTTAATAATACACAAAGAGAGAATCCTCTGAAGAATTGAGAAACTTCCTGAAAATCCATCTGTGAGCGATGTGAGGTATTGGTGTACATATTAATATTTACATAACTGTTGGATAAAATGTAAAACCACAGAACAACTAAATTGTAATGAGCTTCCTAATTTTGGGACAGAGACTCCGAAATTTATTAGTAAGTGTACAGAACAGATTGTAGCAAAGCGCGGTAGGGAATGAGTAGTTAAAATTATGTCCTTTGAATTATTATTTTAACCAAAACTATACTATGCGGAATGTACGAGTGTTAAAAGCCAAGTAATAAATAAACTAACAATAATTTCAAACAAAAATATCGAGACGATATGGTCTTGCATCAAAGATAAATTTTCTCCGAATTTTTTCGCAAAGATTTATTATATCAAAGTCTCCTTTGTGAATTTGTAGGAAAAAATTGGCATATTTCGACACATTTTACATTGAACAGAATGCGGTAACAATATAAGTATACTATTTATACTGGCAATTATGAACTTAAATTATGTAGAAGTTATACGAGTAGCGTATGTACGAATAAAATAAAGTACAGTAAAGTTTTAGATTTTAAATCGTTCCTTGCAATTCCTAAGTGGCGACATTAGATCTTGGATTTTAGTAGACCAATAATCGAAATTTTACTGTATATTAAAAGAACTTGTTATGTATAACTTATTGGCGCTAATAAAGCTACACATATCATGATGGTTAGAATATAAGAAACTTTATTACGAAATCCATATAAAAATAAATTGAACGATGGAACTTCTAAAAAATCTGAAGGAATGGAAATAAGTAAAAAAAAAATTCACAACCAAACCAAAAAATGTCACACACAAAATATCTGCAACATTTTTGTCCAGGAAAAAAAACAAAAATTTGAAAAAAAAACAGAAATAAAAGAGATGAAAAAGGAAGTATAACTATAACTATACAGTACCTACATATTTACTCAATGAAGAGTAAAGGATTATAATAATGTCTGTCAGTCAGGTAAAAAATTTGATGAAATGTGAATTTATAAAGCTTTCGGAAGCACTTTATGTTTTTAGTTTTTTAAGCTTGGAATTCAATGTTTCAAAGTCAGTAAATTTAAAGGGAATTTAGAAACACTGGCTGGATTCTGGATGGATACTACTAATATTATACTTTGTAAACATGTTTCATAAAATAAAAAGAAAAGAAGAAAAATCTAACCAAGACAATGTGACAAGAATTTTTATGTCACCGAAAATTCATAAATGCTCTACTTCGGCATATATAGGAAGCTCATTCAACATTTCACCGTATGGCAGTGGAAAATTTGCTAAACTTTATTTTGTATGCCACCCGTTAAAGCTAACGCCAAGAAACGTTTTCTTATTGCACATTTTGTTATATTAAATCTATCGAGTAGTAGTAAATACAAGTGTATAACTGCTACTACAATATAATACGGGTTTGACACAGAAAACTTTGCAAATGAAATACTACAATATTTTACATTCTTATCAAGTCGGTGGCTGTTTCTTGCAGTCAATTGATTTTTTCCTTATTTTATTTGTCTGTTTTTTGTTTCTGCTGCATTTTTGTTAATTAAGAGATAAAAATAAAATGTTTGAGAAAACTTTAAGGTCAAATATTTCTTTGCCATTAAGAGATATAAAAATTGTTCGTAAAGTGATTTGCGATTTATTTCATTAATTTTTAATGAAATATTCTTTTGGGAGGTTTGGCTTTCGTCTAGACAAAACTTCCAAAAATCATGTCAATCTGTTACAGATGTAAATATGTTATCATTTGTATGCAAAAGGGAGGTCTAACTTATAACAATACGCATAACTGTCGGTCAAAATTGTATTGAATTTTAAAAATCAAACTTTAAATTGAAATTGGGCGCAATCTGTCGAAAGCAGCAAATACTAATTTTTATCGAAATCATAAAAATTTTCCATTTTGTAAGGCGCAATTTTGAATTTTTGGAAACTAACTTAAGAGTAGTCGTATTTATCAGAGTTCAAATTGCTTCTCAGTCAATACCATATCAAATTTAACGACATTACATGGTATATTTAATTCTACTTTGAAAACAATTTAAAAAATGCTTAAAAGTAAAAGCTTTCGGAAACACTGTCAGCCGCCGGGTACAAACCAAATTTACAAGTTTCCAAACTGCTCGCGAACTGTTTATACTATTCGTAGGTCGTTCGCGATCTCATTGTCGACATCAATGAATTGATTGAGATTGAGATGGAGGTAGATAAGCCTATTGAACAGAACCGAGCCCACCCTGTGCAACAAACAGACGTATACATTAAACTACGTTTGACACATTCTCGCGAACAATTTATCGCTTCACTAGCGTACCACTGTTAGCGAACTTAAGTTGGCGAACAGTTCGTGAGCTAATAGTCCATACCACTTTCGTGTTCAGGTTTTAAGATGTTCGTGAACAGTTCGCGAACTTGGTGTATACATGGATTAATAAGTTGAAATTATACTTGTATAACCTCCAGAATGGCACATATTTTGGTAACATCACGTACATTAATCTATAGATACTGCTATCTTTTATACTTGCATTTTATATAGAGCTGCCAGCTGTTTATTGAGTATAAACTCAAGTATCAATGATACTTTGGAAAACTCACAACTTTTAGAATGCCCATTCTTTCGCTCATTGACTTTCAGGTCATAACCTTATAAAAATGAAATTACTGCATATATGCTTTTTGAGAGAAAAGCGATCCGATAGAAAGATTTTGTAGACTTTCTCAAGCAGAACTGATAGAACTTTCGATCAGTGATATCGATGATATTCCATCCCTAAAACTATTCAAGAAAAATTCAATATAGATAGTTCAAATAACGAGAATATTATTGATATTCTTCGATTGATCCCAAGGATATTAATAGAATTTTACATTCTTTATTGAAAATTTCTGAATTCATTGCTAAAACGAAAACCATTCAGCATTTTCAGTTTTATATAAGTTCTAAGGTAATTTGGTAATTGCTTGTCTGGTATCCCGCTTGTATTACTTATCGAAATGAGATGAAGCGAATATTTAAAGAAAAGTCGTCCATTTAAATTTTATGCCCAGAATTTTGGATTTTGAATTTTTATTTTTATTTTATAATTTTATACTACTTTCCCTATGGCCCGTCACTGGTGAAGAATTTGATGAACGATGATTCGTTATTCCTGATTGCTCCTAATGATCAATAATGCTGGCAAAAATGTTGTTAATATCCGTTATTAATCCGTCTTATAACCATACAGCTCGTTATATTTTCCTATGTCACTTTTAATGTCACTTTCCGTATTTTATTATTAATTTATTAAAATCACTATTAGTCTTCTAAATATATATTTTCTTAATTTTAATTTAATTTTTTAAGTTTTAATTTTTTTGATTTTGATTTTTGAACCTTTCTCGGTGATGGCTCGTCCTCAAATTTGTATTTCAATTATTATCGATTCCCTTTATTTTTATTTTTACTCTCGAACCCCATTTTTCTTGATCCCGCTTCCGTCAGATTTTTATGTTTGATGTTCGCTTAGCTCCTGGCGGTTCCGATGTACTTGAAAATTTCGAATGATGGGCCTTTCTAAACTTTCTTAAAATCTACGTACAAAATATTATCTAAATATAAATAAAAATACAAAATAAATATTAAACAAAAACAGTTTCATGATAATGGTGTTACAGAGACTGTCACTGTATCTCAAAGACGGCAGAAAGATCTCATATAGACATCTATCTTTGCACGATACCGGATTAGGATAATGAAGTTGCTAAAGTTTCTTTTTGAGATATCTATACGACATCGCTACTAAATAGTAAGCATCATCTCCACTGTCAGTGCCTTTATAAATTTCCACAATCTTCATACTTTTTATATAGATTATTTTATAACTATTTTTATGCCGTACTTCGCTATACATAAATCTAGTATAAAAATCTTACATCTTTACGATATATGGCCGCCTACACGTATTAAGATATCATAGATACTAATTAAAGACATCTTCTCGGATTAAGACATCTTAAAGACGTCGCAACAACTGACAAAACCTATTTTAACGAATGTCTGTTAAATATTTTTACGATGTTAATAACTTTTCTAAACATCATATAGACACTTCGATAGGCTTGAGTACAGCCCACAATGTGTTATCCTTAGCCTGTTTACAATATAAATTATTTTTCTGCACGCACGCTGAACACGCTGAATCTGTCGCACGCTTTTCTAAATATCACCTTCTATTTCACTTGGTATTTAAATTTATCGGTCTAATTTATCTGTCAAAAATTCGTAAACGATGCCGAAAAATTTGAATATCGGACATCACGACATTTAATCCGGATATCCGAAAACTTGAAAGCTCCCAGAAAGCTTTGTTTTCCGAATCATATTTTTAACGTTTTAAAATCCATTTTATATCCCAATAACGATACTTTATTGATATTAAAAATTCATCAACAATTCTCCCAAAGAAAAATTCAAAAATATCGAAAGCTCATTGACAGCTTAAAATTAAAATGTCATTTTATACAATTTGTAATCAAATTATTATCCGGTTTATTAAATTAAAATGAAATATGGAATTTTCCCAGAAACCTTTCCCAAACTTTTAAAAGCGCAATGAAAGCTCTACGTTTCGAATTTACCAAAATAAAGCTTCAAAATCTCGAACGCTCTTTGAAAGCTTAAAATTGAAGGGCTTTTTATATAATTTTGAATCGAATTTTTATCAGATTCATTTAATTTAAATAAAATTTGGAATTTTCGCAAAAACCTTATCCAAACTATTAAAAACTCAACGAAAGCTCTAAGTTTCGATATTAATTTTTTACGTGTAAAAATCTATTTTCTATCCAGATATCACGAAATTTCAAATTCAAATTCAAAATCTGGAAATCTCATTGAATGCTTAAAATTAAAAGTCGTTTTAAATAATTTGAAATTTAATTTTTATTCAATTGAGAATTGATAGAAAATGTGAAATTGCCGCTAAAAGCGTTTTGAATCCATTGTAAGCTCAAAAAAATCTTTATGTTCCGAATTTATTTTACTACGTTTTAAAATCTATTTTCTGTCCAGATATCGGTCCTTTCTCGAAATTTCAAATTGTTTCAAAAAATGCTTCAAAAGTCTTAAAAGCTCATTGAATGCATAATTTTATGCAAAATTTCAGGCCGATTGATGAATTTGTTAAGGGCAAACCAAACTATAGTTACGATTTTGCTGATATATTAGGTCTGCCCTACAACTTATGCGCATTAGACTGCACGCCACTGTGTGTCAGAGAATGCGATTCATTAATTCCCCCCCCCCCCCTCCCATTGCCCTAGGAATAAATTATAATTAATTTGATGAAAGTCCGCTAAAACTTAGATTTCTAAGATTTTATTCAATTTTCCAATTTCTTAAAATTTTCTCAGTTTCGTTTTCAAATAAAAATATCCAACCTACATTCAATTTTCGTTGTTCAATTTGAATGATTTTGATTGATTTTATGAAATAAATTAGTTTCGACCATTGAAAAATTTCACATTTCGTAAAATTTTACAATTTACTTACGGATTTTTCAATTTGAAATTATTCCTAATTTTATTAAACCTTTGGCTTCTAACAAAACAAAACAAATATATTGTCCTAAGCACTTAAGTATTTTTATTTAAGTATTCGACCTATAAAGCAGGGGTGCACACGTAAAATGACTTTAGGGGTAAGAAAATATATTTCGAAATTGTTCCTGGTTAATGCAAAAATAAATATTAAAAAGTAATTTTAATTTTACTTTGCCGTTGTTCTTTAAGCCATAAAGTGAAAAGGCAAAAAAATTACTTTACGATCTATTTTCTATTTTCTATATTCTCTTTAAATTCGTACGTTAATTTTATTTTTCAAGATTATTTATTTTTCAAGGTTACAAATCTATTGTTTTTCAAATTCTAAAATGAAAAAGCTATAAAATTAGTTATGATTTATTTTTATGATCTTCTTGTGCGGTTTTCACAAATTCCCATGTTAATTTTAATTATTTTCATTTTTATATGAGGGTATTAAAATACCTTATGTGTTACTATTAAGTATATGATCGATGAAATGTTTTATATTT